>VDFB02095745.1:0-47016 GCA_007258455.2 Sequoia sempervirens | reverse complement strand
CTAATAATTCTTTAATTGGTGCTATCCAATCATTGACTCACTAATTTTGGCATCTCCCTAAAGTTATTTCCTAGACACAAAGCATTGAGAACCCCTCTATTTCTACTGAATCTGTGCCATTTTGTATGCATAACTGCAAACCGAGCCATAGAGCCTCCATTTTAGCAATGTTATTAGTGCACACACCTAGATTCTTCGATGTCACCCATACACAACCACCATTTCTATCCCTAATTATACAACCAACCCCAAAATTTTTGAGGTTTCCCGTTGCAGCCCCATTAAAGTTTAGTTTCCATTTTAACCTAACTAAGTGTGTCCGATAAATCTCTTTCCTATTAACCTTCGATGTAGGTGATGATGTGGGCTTCGGGATTCTGATCCCACCCCATGCCTTTTTGATTTCTTCATCCCACCTTGAGAATTTCAATTTGGGGCCAACATTAATTCTATTATTGTTGTCTCAATAGTGGCTCCTTGAATTTTGGAAATGAGTTGCTCTTGGTTTAAATATTTCTCCTTGAAGATGCATATATTCCTCTCCTTCCATATATTCCAGACAACGAAGGATGGTTCCAAAATCCAAATCCCTTTCCAGAAACCATTCTTATTCATAATCATCTAGCTGGATAGGAAGTCCTAGAGTTTGCAAGGCCTTGGGCCTATTAGGGTAAACACACTTTGTAGCCAATCCCAACATGGTGCAACCATCGGGCAAGATAGAAGCAAATGATCTACACTTTCTTCCACCTATTTTCAAAGGTTGCACCTTGTTGGGCCATCAAATCCCAACCTCTTCAGGCTCTTGTCAGTTAGGCAATGCTTATGTAGTGTTTTCCACAAAAATGCCCTCGCCTTGGGTAGAACTTCCTTTTTCCAACAAAGTCTCGCCATCCAAGACTTATCCTTTATTTTCTTTAACTGCAAAGGATATCCAAGCTTGGTCGAGTAATCCCAAAAGAAGCTTCGTATCGAATTGTAGAATCCTCTCTATCAACTAGCAAACACCTTCAATCCAGAGTTGACTGAAATGCGAGGAATCAGGAATAGATCCAATCTCTCCACAATGGCAGTGAAATCTTTGCGTGTATCTATCCACTTGAAGATTCCATTTCCTGTGGCACAATCGAACAAACTGCTTTCTGCCACAAATGTTCTCAAATACAAGATAGGCTGTGAAACGTTTCTAATCCCACAAATTTTCTCTAATAGTTCTAAAATGACATTGAAATCACCCCCCATTACCAACTCATCCTTAGGAAAGGCATGAATGAATTCCAAGACTGAGTTCCAAAGAAGAACCTTATCCACTATTTTTATCGGACCATAAATATTGATGATTGTGAAGCGGCAATTTAAACCTAGATCATAGACCTTTTACGCCATCCAATTCATAGAGGAGAACAATATTTCCAAAGATACCTCTGCCTCCTTTGATAAAATACCTAATCCAACTGAAGAACCTGAAGAGTCTTGGAAAAAATCTGCCCATGAATGATAGTATTTCAAAAAATTTGAACTCTCATCCCATGAAAACTTTTTTTCTTGTAACAAAATAATACTACTGGTACTCTTTTGTAATTGATTCCTTACTAGGTGTCATTTGTCAGGGGCCTTTAGGCCCCTGACATTCGAAGCTGTGATCTTCATTGTTTCCCAAGGGAGGCATTTCCTGCCTTGGTACTCAAAAACTTAGTTTAATGCTGGTACATTTCTTAGCCACGGCTTCGTCCTCCCGCAACTATTTAGAGTATTTCCTACCTCAAGAATTTCTAGAAGTGTCAATTTTTTCCCAAACCCAAGTGATTGATTGTTGATTGAGAAATACACTTGTCTTCAATTATGTCCAGCTCATCTTCAATATCTGCATTTGAGTCTAGGTCCTCACTTGCCCTAGATGTGACATTTTCCCCAACACCACCCAACATCTTATGCCCTTCCTTCTGAGGAGATCGTAGCAGCAATTTAACCGCCCCATCCATGTTGTTAGGTGTTGCCACTGGGGTATGTACCATTTCTGCCAAGTCCTTTCTTTGAGTTTCATTTGCACCTACTTGAGACAACCTTTCCTTGAATACTTCCAGCTTAGGCTGAGTGGTAAGAGGAGAATTATTCTCTGGAGGCTGCTTATTTTTACTCATTTCAATACCTACATTGTAGTCCATAATACTGTGATTCCGCAAGCCACACTCAATACATAATTTCCTTGGTGCTTCAACCTCAATATCCTACGACCATCGCTCCCCATACACGAAAAAATAGATACTAGGAGGAATGGAATCAATTTACACAATGTTGAGTTTGGCATATTTATATAGATCACCATCCAGGATGTTCATGTAAATCTCTATTAGGGTTCCCAGATATCGACCGATTTTCTCTAAGCAATCTCCCGTCCAGTATTCCACTAGAAGATTATAAAGTTTGACCCGGACCAATTTATAATAAGGCCACAGTTTTACTGGGTCAAAATTATGGTTCTAAGGTTGCATATACAGGGGTTTTCCATCCATAAACCAAATATCTCCATCTGTTATCCTCTGCTTTCTTTTCTCATCCACAAACACCACTAGGAAAAACCCTTTCAGCATAAATCTTATCAACACCTCCATTCTCCATTTTTCCCAGAGCCATGTTTTAATTGATGCATGATCCGGTGTACAACCAATAAAGCGAGAAACAAAAGAAAAGTCCCTAAGTATCGCAACGTCTTCCTTTACTTCCTCAGAGACATCAATCTCCATTACTGTTTCTTTAGTCTTTAGATAATTATTTTCCTTCACTTCCATTTGTGGGTCCTCCATAGGCCCCTGTCTTGACCATCCTCCTCTCACTCTTTGTCAGCCCTTCGGTTTACTTCGTTCCTTTGTCTCCATCCACTCATTTCGGCTTCTAGTCAACTTTTTCCCAAAAGGGTGTGTTTTCCTCGACCATAGTTCCAGCCTTTCCTTAGGGTTTCAAGAGTTTCATGTTGTTTCCTTATTGCTCTACTTCCCTTTTCCAATAGGGCGGTCTACATTCAATGGACGGGATGGCACTTGTCCTCCCATTTCCCACCAAAAAAAATACCCACTGCGAAGTTTGATCCTGCTCCTTTGTGTTGTCCTTAATTGGTTCGTCTCCCCAACGTGCTCTTCCAAAATTTTCCAATTCACCCTCCTTTGCCTATGTGCTAACCAACGACCTCACTCAGCTCTGCTCCTTTGCCTCTATACTAACTATCGACCTCGCGCTTCTCTTCTCCATTTTTTTCATTTAATGATAATTATCAATTATTATTTCATGTTTCAATAATATTATAAATAAATTTTAATTTTATCTTAAATAGAAAATTAAAAAATATTAAATAAATATAAATTTATATAAATAACTATAAATTTATATTAAAATATAAATTTAATATATGAATATTATATTAAATATTATAAATAAATATAAATTTATATTAAAATATAAATTTGAATTATTCAAAATAGGTATACCAACCAACTGTAATAAAAACATACTCCAAAATGCATAGTAAGTGAGGGAATCCCACCAAAATCACTACCCTAATATACATTTATGTTTGAAGTAAATAAATTTCTATTTTAAGAAAATTATACTATAAATTTCTTATCTACTTTTCTATTTACTTTTTTATGTGTAACATTAATTGTATCTTAAATATCAAATTAAGTATAAGTTTTTAAAAATTAATATTAAATACTTTTAAATAAATATATTTAAAATACCTATTCCAACCATTTCTTTATTTCAGTAGTATATCACATTAATTATTCTCAATTACACCACACCTCTTGCGCATCGCATCGGGACACTCAATTATTCACAATAGAAATACCAATCAGTTGTCATAAATACATACTCTAGTATGAATATTAATTGAGGGAATCCCACCAAAATCACTACCCTAATATATGTTTATGTTTGTAGTAAATAAAGTTCTCTTTTAAGAAAATTTTATTATATATTTCTTATCTACTTTTCTATTTACATGTTTATGTGTAACATTTATTTTATTTTAAATATTAAATTACGTATAATTTTTTAAAAATGAATATTAAACATATTTAGAATACCTATTCCAACCTTTGCTTTATTTTAGTCATATATGAATAAATACAAATTTATATAAATAAGTATAAATTTACTTGTTTATGTGTAACATTAATTTTATCTTAAATGTCAAATTAAGTATAATTTATTTTAAAGTAATAATAATTAATTTTAAATAACTATATTTAAAATACATACTCCAACCTTTGCATTATTCCAGTCGTATATAAATAAATACAAATTTATATAAGTAAGTATAAATTTACTTCTTTATGTCTAACATTAATTTTATCTTAAATATCAAATACCTATTCCAACCTTTGCTTTAAATAAATATAAATAAGTACAAATTTACTTGCTTATGTGTAACATTAAGTTTATCTTCAATATAAAATACCTATTCCAACCTTTGCTATAAATAAATATAAATTTAATTATTTATGTGTAACATTAGTTTTACAAATACATATTCCAACCTTTTCTTTAAATAAATATAAATAAGGAAAAATTTACTTGTTTATATGTAACATTAATTTTATCTTAAATGTCAAATACCTATTTCAACCTTTTCTTTAAATAAATAAAAATAAGGATAAATTTACTTGTTTATGTGTGACATTAATTTTATCTTAAATATCAAATAACTATTCCAAACTTTGCTTTAAATAAATATAAATAAGTATAAATTTACATCTTTATGTGTAACATTAATTTTATCCTAAATATCAAATACCTATTCCAACCTTTGTTTTAAAGAAATATAAATAAGTATAAATTTACATGTTTATGTGTAACATTAATTTTATCTTAAATATCAAATACCTATTCCAACCTTTTCTTTAAAGAAATATAAATAAGTATAAATTTGCTTGTTTATTTGTAACATTAATTTTATCTTAAATATCAAATACCTATTCCAACCTTTTCTTTAAATAAATATAAACTAGCATACCTATATTTTACAAATATGTTGAGAGTTATTATTATGGAGGCATCTATTGAAACCTAATTGAACTCTTATTCTAACCATAACAAAACACTAATTAAACGCTAATCCTAATGGTAGTTGTAATTGAACCCTAATCCTAATTAAATGCTAATTGAACCCTACTCCTAATTAATTCCCAACCTTAATTGAAACCTAACCCTAATTGTATCATAACCCTAGATAACTATAATTGAACCCTCACACTAAACAAATAATACTCCTTATTTTAATTGAATCCTAACTCCAACCCAAACTATAATTTAACCCCAACCCTAAATGTTAATCTACTAATCTCTAGTAAAATTTACAACTATTAAAAATGATTACACACAATAAATTAGAAATTCTCAAATAAGATTGAATTATATATTAAAAAAAATCATAATAAAATACTTGAACTAATATTTTAGTCATAAATATTTTTAAATTTGAACTTTTTAATTTTATAACTATGATATGGAAGCTAATAAAAATAAATAAATGATGTTCATTAATAAATTATAAAATCTTACATCAGATTGAATTATATTTTAGAATAAAATAGTTTGAACTAATATTTTACTCATAAACTTTTTTTATTTTTATTTTTAAAATATTAAATTTTCTAATTATAATATAAATACAAACAAATTAAAAAAAATCATTAACAAAGTAAATCAATATTTCATTTCAATGTAAATCAATTTAAAGGCGACTATAAATTCAATAGAATGAATATGATATAGAGAATGAAAGTAAGAATGACTCAATGAAAATTATCTATATTCCATGTTAATTACAAGAATATGGACCATGTGAACACAATTTCCATCTTTTTATAATTTTAAAATACACATGAATATTGGAAAGAACTCCACCACTCTTATTGGATGTAGTTGACACGTGTATTTCAAGTTTATCGTTAGTTGCAGGAACTACGGCTATTCTTGTTATGTGACTTTTTTTCCCAAGAAAATAAATCTATTAAATAACCCTTTAGAATTAAAAATGGGGAGAAAAATAAAGGATATTATAATCCTTTGGTAAAAAGAGAGATTAAAGAATATGAATAAACATTCTTTAAAAGGGGAAGCCTAATTATTTATTTAAATAATTGTTAAAAAGGAAACCTTTGTGAAAGGGTGTGATGAATTTGGAAACCACCCCTTAAAAGATATATAAATCATTCATGTGAAACTTGGAAAAGGACATGAAATAAAAAGAGGAAAATAAAGTGGAGCACATTGCGGGAATAGGGTTTCTTACAGTCAGGAGTAGGACTCCGGAGAAGGGCATGGTTTTTGTGGCATGAGTGTTGAGCATTGTTCCGGTGGAACCAACACTCGTGTAGAGTAGCCAAGTTTGCTTTCCTCCAAGACTACTCACAGACGGAAGAGGCTGAACCAAGGACCATTCCAGCAATAGTTGGGGATTTACAAATTACGTTTGAATGTACTAAGCAGAATGGTTAATTAATTTATTATATTCCATTTAGTTGTAAATTTTTAAATACTATATTATTTTCTTAGCATAAAAAAGTTTTTTTAAAGTAAATCATGAAATCATTTTAATTACTGCATTTTAAATTTGAGAATTAGTTGCATTTCATTTGGTATCAAAGCCTTTGATCCTTACTCATTGCACATTTAATTACATTTCACATTAGAAATTAAACCCTAAAGAAAATAAAAAATAATAACATTCGTTTATGGTGAGATTAGAATAACTAAAAATTAATCCCTCCGTAAATTTATTGATATAGTTATTATTTTGGTAAACCAAAAAAAAAATAGTCTATTGCTGTGTTTGAAATTAAACTGTGGGAGCTTATAACAAATATCGCTTAGATAATATTTGAAATAATAAATTTAGGTAAATCAAATTTTAATGATAGATGTACATAGTTATTTTTTTTACCATTGTAAGGTGCTTAGTAAAAAATAAATAAAATTAATGTTTTACTTAAACAAATAAAACTTTTACCCCTAATTGTAAATCAATTTACAAGAGAAGTAACTTAAAATTACTACGGAAGAAACTATTTAGAATTACTAATGGAGAAATAATTACGGAAGAAATAGTTTAAATTATTAGAAAAGAAATAAATTACCGAAAAATAGTTTAAATTATTACGTAAGAAATAATTTCATCATACCAAGAAATAAATTTTTACGGGAATGGATTTTTGAATTCTTTTATAGAGTGATTAAATTTAATTGCAAGCTACGCAGGCTTGAAAATTTACAATGCCTTTTGATCTTAGTTAAAAAAAATTGAAACTCTAGAATAAGAAAGTTGAATCTGCCTAAGCGAATCCTTTTGATTTTCTGGACTGCGAACTAAATCAACAAAAATCCTTTTATAAAATTTGAACTTCATGCCAACCCTTCTGAAATCCTGAAACTACATAAATGATTTTTCTGATTTGCTGGATCACATGGCTATCTCTGCGGTCCAAATTCCTTTGGCCAGATCCTTGGCTTGGCAATAACAATGTATAAATTGCCAGACAAAAGCAACTGATAAATTGCACCGAAGTATGAGATTGTGTTGGAAAAAGCTTTTGCATCTAAGAAGATTTTTTTTTTAACAGAATGTGATTGTGTATAGAACATCTTCTGGCTCCTGCCTACGAGAGAGTAGATAAGAACAAAATTGTTGAAGTCAATAGCATTATCTTAAGAATAATGTGGTTTTGGGTGATAACTTAACATGTTTCCAATGTGAAAGTGCCAATTGATATTGATCAATTTTACTATTATCATAAGTCCTGCAATAATCAAACATCAAGGTATATGTATTAGAAGTCACTCGCCAATAGATCATAGGCACTTAGTGCAACTTTAGTTTATATGGCTTGTAGCGATGAAGTATCATGCACTGATTTAAAGTTAATAAAGTTTTAATAATCAAGCATGCATTACTTATTCATATTGAATATGATACTCTTAGTCCAAAAGGTAATCAAGTTTCATGATAGTTATATAACACATTCTAGAATGGATATTACGTAATATACGTAGTGAATCCTTGGGTAATATGTCATCTTATAAATGGACTCAATTAGATATTTATTCTTGACTAATAATTCAACCTTGTGACATAGATGTAAGATCATAGTGATGTAAGATCATAGTGAATTATTACCCATACTTAGTGGGTGCTTAATATTGTGATCTATCATGTGTTGGAGTTTGTGAATTTAAATAGATCAAGCATAGCATTTTAAGAAAAAAATTCTTTCAATATCTAACTTAGTTTTAAATGTTGGGGATTCAATAATATTAATATCATGTCTCATATTTAAAACATAGAAGCTATTGAAATAGTTGTAAAATCCTACTTTAGTGATTTCCCCTTATTTGCAAAACCTCTTCATAAGATAATGAATGCAATAGTTCACTTTAAAATTAATTATGGGACTGATGGTTAAGCCCAACTCTTTCCTTTAAAGAGGTTTTTTACCCCCTATTTTTCTCATTATACAAACATGTGTATACACATTATCACAAGAAAGTAAGATGTTCCTACATAATGTCTCATGAAAAACAAGTCTTCAAATTTATATGATCCAATTGACTTGAGTAGTATCTTAATACACTATTGCCCATTTAATATAGCCTTGAATGAGAATCATTTCATGGACCATGGGCTTTGATGTGTCAAAAATAATAAGGGAATGGCTACCTATAGACATCAAGTGCATTTTAGTTTTATTCTAGATGGGTGCACACTAGTTACATTAAATGAAGGATTAGTTCTAGTGTTTATCTATGAAGTTTCCTATGTATATTAATAATTTACTATTGATATTCCAAGAAATATTACCATGTATTATTCTATTGTACTTTGATATTGGACTTGATCAACCCAATAAATTTGTACATGTGTCTTATAGACTATTGTATTTATTTTCATTCAATTATACTTGAAAAGAAGATACTCATGTAGTCCGGAATGCATGATTATCATCTTAGAATGTATTTTGAGTGTAATAATTTTATAGTTCAAGGATGAGTGACTACATAGTATGGGATATGTATGTCATTTGAATAGGTAAATTTTATAGTTCAAGGATGAGTGACTACATAGTATGGGATATGTTATGTCAACACATGATAATAGTTTTGTAAATTTAATGTTGAAGTTACATGTAAGTGATTAAAATATCTATATTAAAGAAAATTGATAAGGTTGAAATATGTATGAGTAAACACATAAAATACCATTAGTTTCTTTCATTGTAAATTCCTAATATGTGTGTATATATATAGCTCATCATTGCAAAAAATGTTTTTCTTGTAATACTTGTTAACTTAAAATGCAATTTGAATAGGGAGATATCTATGAACTAAGAGAAGAAAAGGATATAGATGAAGTAAATATATACAAATTATTATGAAGAATGGTTATGCTCAATATCATTTTCTTCAATTATTGATTATGTGTTTTCTGAGTTGTGATGTAGATTTATCTCATGCTATTGAGGACATCAGCTAATTTACAGGGGGAGAATTGTTATGTGACTTTTTCCCCAAGACAAAATAAATCTATTAAATAACCCTTTAGAATTAAAAAGGGGGAGAAAAATAAAGGATATTATAATCCTTTGGTGAAAAGAGAGATTAAAGAATATGAATAAACATTCTTTAAAAGGGGAAGCCTAATTATTTATTTAAATAATTATTAAAAAGGAAACCTTTGTGAAAGGGTGTGATGAATTTGGAAACCACCCCTTAAAAGATATATAAATCATTCATGTGAAACTTGGAAAAGGACATGGAAAAAAGAGGAAAATAAAGTGGAGCACATTGCGGGAATAGGGTTTCACGGTTAGCAGGCTATGAGTAGGATGGAGAAGGGGCACTCCTACAGTGGGTGTCCAACCTGGGGTACAAGTGCGTGCACTCAGGATGGTCCTGGCCAGGGCATGGTTTTGTGGCACGAGTGTTGAGCATTGTTCTGGTGGAACCAGCACTCGTGTAGAGCAGCCAAGTCTGCTTTCCTCCCAGACTGCTCACAGATGGAAGAGGTTGAACCAAGGACCATTCCAGCAATAGTTGGGATTTCTTTTGCACATTTCCACAGATAATTATTAAAGCTTAATAAATTATTTGAGCAATAAAGTGTTTAAGTCTTTTAATTTTATTAAATTAATAATTTATTTATGGCATGCTTGAATGTACTGAGCAGAATGGTTAATTAATTTATTATATTCCATTTATTTGTAAATTTTTAAATACTATATTATTTTCTTAGCATAAAAAAGTTTTTTCAAAGTAAATCTTGAAATCATTTTAATTACTGCATTTTAAATTTAAGAATTTGTTGCATTTCAAAAAAATTCCTAGGATGTGGTACCAAAAGTTTGATACATATGTATTGAGTTTGGGATTTGTGCGGTCTAGATCTAATCACTATGTATATTTTAAATTTGATGGTGATTATTTCTTGGTAATTGTTTTATATGTTGATGACATGTTGTTTATTGGGAAAGGCAAAGGTTTGATTGTAGAATTGAAATCTCAGCTCTCTGTGAAATTTGAAATGAAAGATCTTGGTGCAGAAAAACACATACTTGGGATGGAGATTAGAAGAGACCGTGAGAATAGAAAGTTATGGCTTAGCCAAGGTAAGTATGTTTGTTTAGTTTTGCAAAGGTTTAACATGAAGGATTGTAAACCACTTTGTGTTCCTATTGGTTTTGGAACGAAGCTCTCTATTTCACAATGTCCAACATCCCCATCGAAGATGAAAGACATGAGTAGAGTGCCTTACCAAAGTGTAGTAGGAAGCTTAATGTATGCTATGGTCTATAAAAGACCAGACATTGCCCAAGCAGTGGGAGTTCTTTCTCATTTTATGTCTTATCCTGAAAGAGTGCAATGGAATACAGTTAAGAGGGTCTTTAGATATTTGCGGGGTACAACAAAGTACTCTATATGTTTTCATGGTACAAGAGATCAACACTCCATGAGTATTCATGGTTTTGTGGATTCAAATTGGGTTGGTGATGTCGAAAGCAAAAGGTCCACCAGTGCATATGTGTTTACTCTTAATGGTCGTGCAATCAGTTGGATGAGCAAGTGACAGGATGTGGTCACTTTGTCCACTACTGAGGCAAAGTATATGGCAGCTACTCATGCCTGTAAAGAAGCCATTTGGCTGAAGTGTTTGTGTTCAGATATTGGATTTCAAAATAGGGTGTAGTTACAGTTTATTGTGATAGTTAGAGTGCAATCTTCCTTGTGAGGAACCCAAATTTTCATGCGAGGACCAAACACATTTATTTTCAATATCACTTTGTGAGAGATATGGTCGAGGATGGCAGGGTGAAGCTTGAAAAGGTAGAGACAGTGGAAAATGTTGCAAATGCATTAACTAAACCCATGATTATAGCAAAATTCAAGTGGTGTTCCAAGTCTATGGGCCTTTTGGCCCCCATCAATTGATCCATTATGGTGTTTTACCCTTGGCCCTTGCAAGGTATTCAACAAGTGGGAGAATGTTGGGAAATGAGGTGTCTCAACCATGCTACATATTTCCCATAATAGTTATTGTCATTTAATATTTTCCTATAGCTGTTACACATTGTTGGTGCTTTGAAAATTGGTTTATTAGGTGTCATAAGATGCCCACATAGCGGTATATTATGAAAGGCCTATTTTTAGGCATATTATGACAAAATTTATGACAACTATAAGGGTCAAAAATAGAGGTTTTCATTTTGGACGTGAGAGCTTATTTCAGACTGGAATCTTGCTGGAGAAGCCAAGCACGTGGTTTTGTAAACCATTGGTGGTTTCTTGTAATGCTGGAGGTCTATAAATTGGAGGCTTGAAGAGTAGTTTTATATATTGAGTTTGCAGGTATTGTTATGTTGCTGGAATGCTGCCAAAATTCTTTCGGAGTTGTTAACTGGTGATACTCTTGTAAAAGACTTGCTTTGCAAGTGTATGTAATCTTGTTGCTGGATTTGAAATACATTTAGCAGGCTTTGGAGTGGTTTTTTTCCCCCAAAAGGGTTTTCTCCACGTATATCTGGTGTTTTGTGTTTTCACTGTTTATTTCATGTTTTGAATGTGCTGATTTTCTGTAACTGCTTGATCAATTTTCAAGTTTTGCATTATCTATTCTGAAGATTGGCGTAGGAAATTATTTCCTCTACTCTAATTTCCTAACAATGACTACCCATAATTAAATGAAATGTATTCCTTAGATCTAAAAAGCAAAAAATCATGTGATGCCACATTAGCGCCCTATAAAACATGATGTGGATACACAAGTATCTGTCTCACCTTTTTTTAGACCTTTTTGGACACCTTGAAAAAAAGCTTACTGATGTGGCCCTAAAACCTTAGTTATAAGTAGAGAACTTGTAAGTAAGCTACTATAAAAAATTGAGGGTGATTTGAAATTTCCACATAATATTTTGAGAAGCCTGAAATTAGGTTGTTCAACTGCTGGATCCTCTCCCCTACATGCTATCAATCTAACCTATTTTACAAAATACTCCCATAAAGTGCAATGACTAGCATGCACAAAATGCATTTTTTTAGAGAAGCTAACAAGATTTAAGCTACTCGGTTGAACAAACAAATGTTGTATTATTGAAAAAGATTTTAAAACCTTCATGCAAATGAAATTGACGATTATAATTTCTATCTTTGCACCCTCTATGTGTTCTTTTATAATTTTTGTGCATCATGCCATGCATATAATACTATCACTATAACTGATAAGGTCACAAATCACAATTCACGTGTGTTGTATATTATTTTATTTGTAAAAAATCAAAGAAATTAGATAAAAGTTCATTGCTTGCTAATTAATGAAACTATTGATGGATTGTTGAAAAAAGAAAAAGCTTAGATGCTTTGCATTGCAATTAGAATGGTATGAAAAATCCACTATAATCAACTTAAATACAATATAGAATTCGGATAAGCGTATATTTTTAATTAAACCAATAGATAATATAAAATTCCTCTCTAAGTTAAAAGAGTTACTTAATTCTTAAGAAAGAAAAATAAAGTTCACTCTTTATAGTATCTAATAATGTTTTCCTTCGTTCATGCTCATGTTCCCTTTTTAAAAAAAATGAAGAGACTCCATTCTAGATATCACAGTGAACTCATGTGATAGAAAAAAGATATTGTAAAATCAATGTTTTACTATCTAATACAATAAGAAAAACTAGTTGATTCTTTCAATTTGATAGCTTGATATACATATTTATCTATTTATAATGTAATAAGCTCTACAATAGTTGTCATTACCTATGCATTTTTCAAAGTAATTTATTTTCAAAGAAGTCTTGAAAAGAATGAAATATAGTTAAAAATTAAAAAAATTATAGTCTCAAGAGTATCTCTTCAATTCCAAACTAGACATTGAAATATACCAAATCATGGTTTTCAATCCTATTCATTTAATAGTGATTAATATTACAATGTTGAGATTTTTCTTGTATTGAAAACACAAAGGAATTTCATACATCTTGGAAACCATCATAGTTCTGATACAAATACAGAGTATCATATTTTTTTCAATTTCACAACTTCTTTTGATCTCACATCACTTGATATTCAAAAGAAAAAGTTCAAGCACAACATAATGATGCATATAAATATTCCTTTATATACAATACTATGAAATACTTCAAAAATTGATCAATTTTACAAAGCACTAAGTGTGTTTTTCATATAGCTTTCATAATATAGAATATAACACAATGAAGTATCTTTACAACTTTCAAAATGATGTATCTTTTCTATTCAACGTCATCATAAATTGAATCAAAGAAATATTTATAATGTCTCGTATTTCTACACTAAAGAAGAGAACTTCCATCAAAATATTTATGTTTAACCATCTTGTAACTACTAACAAAATGCTTTGTCAATATGAGAAGCATTAAGGATTAATTGTTCTTTACCCATCTAAGCCGACAGGAGATAACCAACTCTACATAGGAAAACCCTTAAAACACTGTATTTTGTGTAAACATAAGGGATAACAAAAAAATGTAGCACAAACCTTTAACCAAATTTGAACTAGGGTTTTTAAAAAAAGCGATAAACCCACAAAATAGTCTCAACAATATATACAAACTGCCCAAAAATAAACCTTTACAAAAGACTCTCTAGTACCACAATATATACAAAGTAATATGATATGTAAACAACCTTAACTAGATAATACAAGGCTAGAGAATGTATCACAACCTACTTCCTATAACTTTTCTTAATCACAACTAGATGCAACTCATACACCCGATTAACAAAGACTTAATCTTTTGTAAAAACCAACTAGTTACAGATTGAGGAAAGAAAAAAATTTGACACCAACAATAACACAATATAAGACAGCAATACAAAGCATTTAAACCAACAATATAACAAAAATTAGTACCAATGGAGCTTCTGATTTTGTTGCTCTATTCCCTTTAACATTCATCATGGCTATGCCACTGTATAGAAGCAAATTTGCATCCCATGTGAAAATTCCCCTTTGGCCTCTTTCCACTTTAGAATACCAAGTTCAAAGGCTTAATTCCACCTAAGCCCACTGCTTGCATCCCACTTGTTGCCTGTTTTGAGCATCAGTAGAGGGGTTCCTATTGAGGGTGCCCACGCGACATGTAGATGTCCACATGGAACGCTTACATCCCTAGAATATTCCTATGGTTGAACTTGCAGAGGCATTACACTCATCATTGGGGGTCAAGTTGTAACACCCCCTTTAGTCGACTAACTCGAATATGGCCATTTTTGTCCACTCTTTCTTCAAATTCATCCCTTCAACATTCAATCAAACTTTTTTAGAACCCTTCACAACTTCAGGCTTCTATTCTCGCACTCTCACATTCACTTTCAAGCTCTCAAACAACATACTAGCACCCCATTGCAACAAACACAACACTCCATAACATTGGTAGAAAAAGTGGGGAGTGAAACACCATTGCAGTAAAGGCTCGAGTACTCTCATTTTCTCCCCCAAGCAACCTTGAGCACTCTTCGTGGAGGTGGTAAGCTTCCCTCTCTTCCCTTCTATCATTTGGTTGAGTTAGCACTTTACTATTTTGTAGTTCTTTTGTACCCTTTATTACATTACTTTCTTTATCTCATTTCCTTTGGCTATCCATAGAGGTGGAAACACCTAAATGGGGGTCTAACTAAGGCAAGCCCCTATACAACCACCCAAAATTTTCCTCTCTTATTGTGTGTAGGAGTACGGGCTCTTTGAGGGACCAACTAGCAAACAAATTCCTTGATGAGATCCTTCTTGCTCTCTTCACCCTTGCATTCTTGCTTTAGAATATTAGAGAATATTTCATTTATTTAATCACAACATTCTAGCCCTTTAGTTAGTCAGTTGGGCCATTATCTAGTTTTCCTTGGTTTGACCACGCCTTTACTATTGTATGGTCGAACGGACTCCAATGCACTTTAGAGACACTAGTTCACTATGCTATCATCCAAAGACTATGCTTTCATCCCCAAACGAAAAGCTTCCAAAGGCATAGTGTTGGACTTGAAAACTTGCTTTCCTAGCCTCTTCCTTCATTTCGGGTCTGCAGAGTGACTGAGAGGCCTTACAGTCCTCATTACTCTTGGCTCACATTTCCTAACACTATGCTTAGGTGAGGTAAGTTAGGGTAGTCTCTTGCATCTTGACCCTCTGTGACCTGGGGTCTTACATGCGGTGGTCCCCCTCTCTTACATTTTTGGTGAACCTGATGTGAACCATTTTGGTTCCATTTTTGCAGTCCCGATAGTTCCTTTCCTTGTGTTCTAGGAGCATTATAGGTGTGAGTGTTGTGAGGCTACTGCCTTACAACCAGCCTACAACCCCTAGTTGGTGTAGTTGGAAGGTTCCGAAGGTATTACATGACGAAACCTTAATTGGGTCACCATCTTATTCGTTAACCTTTAGGGACTCCATGAAAGCATTGTCTAGTGTGCGTAATGGCCTCCTTCTTGCATCAACCTATCCCCTCTGTGCAGCTTGTGGATAGTGGTATTGGAAAAACCCTCACTTCACAGGACCTACCAATGGGCTTTATCAAAGAACCGTCTCCTCTTTACATTCCTACATGGATCAATAGAAACATCATAGCAGGTGTTCTCGTTGATCTGACATCACAAGTGAACATAATTACAGAGGAGATTATGTTAGTAAAATTATTACACAATGATGCATATGATGCCCCCATGAGTACCATCTACACACATGACGAGATTTCTATGCCCCCTTTAGGTAGCATTACCTTTTCAGTTTTGGTGGGACCTAAGTCTGTGAAACTCTTGTTTAACTTCATCCCTAGGTCTAAAATCTTTAGGGTGAAATTAGGTATCCCTTGGTTGGTGGCAATGAATGCGGTTGTAATACCCCTCCTCTTACTGTTTGGATTTATTATTTTTCTATGTGTTCGTTTGCTACTTGTGATTGTGATGATATTATTATTGTTTGATTTGGTTAGTTAGACATTTGATGATGTTGTTATTCCTTTAGTGGACATGATCGTTTGATATGACATTATTAGTATAACTTATGATACTCTATGTGTTGATTGGATTATTGTTTATTCAAATAGTTGTTCATTAATTTTTTATATGTCGATGTGATGATTCTATGGTGATCATGTTATTTGAATTCAGTATTATATTATGATGCCATGATTTAATTAAATATGTTATGAGATGATTGTTAGATAGAAATGTTAATTTATTGGTTAGATTATAATTGTTAGAATAGGTGTGATGAAGGACAATATAGCATCACTCGTTTGCAAGTGCCCTGTTATGTTGCGATTCCTTCTCACAATGTAGTGCTTTAATTTAATGATTTGATTTTATATATAAATGTATGCACATGTACACAACTTCAGTTGTATGCAGGTATTGCAGGTACAAGTCTCGATTCCACCTATTTCGGCAGGACAAGGCGAGCACCTATAGCCCAATGGTTAAATGTTGAAACAGAGGTGACGATGAATTCATCCCATCCCATGATGTCAGATCGTCTCGTTTGTTTGGTATTGTTCATTTTTGTGTAATTGTCGTCATTTGTGTTTTGTGTTATGTGTTTTGTCGTATTTTATTTAAGGTGGCATTTTATAAGTTATGATTTATTTTACTTGAATGATTGAAATAGTTGTTTATTTTTAAAGTTAGGTTAAGTTCTATTTAAATATTTAAATGATTTAATTATTTTTGAAAGTCTCGTGTTTCAATTAAATGATAATTAAATATTAAATGTGTTTTAATTATTTTAATGAATTATCTGGTGGAGGATAATTATTAGAATAAATTATTTAAATCAGATAGATGATGTGATGTGCAAGTAAAGTTGTAAAAACAAAAATTAAAACAAAAATTAAAAAAAATAAAAGAATGAAAAGTTGTGAGAACGAATAAGAATACATATCTAATTAAAAAGCTTGCTTTTAAAGAATGATTTTCTTTTATTTTTGATTTTTAGAGTTTTTGGAGGAGAGGGACAATATCTTTTATTTAATTAAGAATTTTTGTAAGTTTTTAGAGACAGAGGATTATTGTTACAGAAGTTGAATAAGATATTGCCTTTGTATTTTGGAATTTTAGAGAGGATATTTCAATCTTTTGCTGTATTTTGAGGAGAATTATAGAAAGGTATTTTCAATTTGTTACTGATGTTGTCTTGGAGAGTTTTCTGAACAAAGAATTGGATTCGAGTTCGAGGGAAAAATTCTGTAGAGGAGATTTGGAAGCATGAACAGGGAGCTCTTCGAGGTCATCAGAATCAAGCAGGCATCATCAGATTTTTGAATAAGCACTGGACACCAGGTTCCAGATGTTTCATCTCATTCTTCTTCTGTTTCAAAAAGAAATTAGATTAATAAATGAATATATATAATTGATTGTTTGAAAGAAAAAGAAAACCTTCATTAGAAATTTAATGATTCCTAGTTAGCAAACCAATAGGAGAAGATTATTGTCATTGAGAACCATTATGTAGTTTCTTTTATAATTGAATCTTGAATAATATTGTTTTTTTTTTTTTATAAATACTTTTGATTTGAATACATATATATATGTTCTGATTAAAAATATAATATTAGTTGAATAGTAAATTGGGTACAGAGAAACCTCTGTCTGATTGGAGTATTAGATATACTCTTACATATTAGCATATGTATATATATTAATATATATATATATACTATTTGTATAAAACATGTTAGCTTATTTTATTTTTATACCTACTGGTGGTTAAGTCAAAATTTTGCTCAGGCCAAATCTATGGCCATACCCGTGCACGGCACAAAATTTGAGATTATATTAAATATATTTAAAACTATGAAATTAAATTTTCGCATTATGAAACATAGGAGAAAAATAAAATATATATATAAAAAATAAAATAAAATAAATAATATAAAGTTGTTTATTAAGGGTTAAAGGGGGGACGGCTGGCCGTACCCGCCCCTCTCCCCTTGTGGCTACGGACTGGCCACAGCAGTCCATATGGACTGTTGTGTTGTGCGCAGCAGTCCGTAGGACTGCTGCGGATAGCAACCCGTATGGGCTGCAGTGCTGCCGTAGCAGCAACGAACCAGAGTTCACTTTAATTTATAATTTTTTTTTTATGTTTTACTTATTAATTTTTTTTTTTAATATAAATCAAATTTCTTATATATATATAATATATATATATATATATATAATATATATATATAATATATATATATATAATATATATATATAATATATATATATATATATAATATATATAATTTATTAATTTGTGTTTTTTATATTTTAGTTTATTTTTTATTTTTATTAAATATATTATCATGTGGCAAAAATAAAATAAGATAAAAAGAAAAAAGAAAAGAAAAAAATAGATAAATATAGTTTCATTTATATATATATTTGTCAATTTTGTTCGATTGGGTAGTTATGGAAAATGGTATCTTTGTGTAATTAAAGGAAACAAATTTAGTTAAGTTGTAGAAATTATTATTGAACTGTATTTAAAAGATTGACTGGAGGAAAATAGAAACTTCTTTGGACAATTGTATTAAACGTGTTCTCAAACTATAAAATATGGAGAGTTTGAATTGAGTCATTTATTCATTGTTGTGGATCTTGTTTCTTAAATGTGGGATTCCTAATGTTTTTGTGAGCCAATTTTAGTATTGTGAATCTTGTTGCTTTCCAGAGGCATGTTTAATTTTAATGTTATCCTTGTCTTGGTTATGCATTTGGATTAGAAACTTATTGGTTTTATGTGTGGAAGGGTTGAACGGTTTGTTAAGACTTTTGATTAAGAGTAATTGCGAGAAGGTTAATGCCTCGTGTATCTGGTTTTGGTTTTATGCTTTATTTATGCTAGTTCAACCCTTGCCTACTTTGTGATATGTTAGGGGTCATAGGGAGAGTGGCTCTTCGTGGGCGTCGGCGCCTCAGGATGAGGAAGGGCTCAGGATAACCCACGAAAGAGTAGTTAAACATGTGATAACCTAAACAATAGAATTTAGGGGGTTGGGTAGTTAAAAAACACAAGATAATAAAACATTGGATTCCTCGGTTATGCATTAGGGCTACCATAGACTAGTGATAGACTGAGAAGGCCGTGGACGGCAAAGTCATAGTCTCGTCTTCATGAGAGATTATTGGCTCCGCATTAGCTACCCTATGGTGCTAGCGCCTCAGTTAGGAGGAAGGGCCAGGAGATCCATAGATGGGTGCCGGTGCCTCAGTTGGAGGAAGGGCCAGGAGAATCCCATGAGAGCTATGCGATGACACTCTTCACTTGACACCCTTGTGCTTTGTTTCTAGTTGCCTCTGGATATTGTATCTTTATATTGTTTTCGGATTCTTGTGAATTTGGTTTATGATTGCTATTTAGCTACTTGTTAAATTGATGATACTGTGTTTAATTGTGATGAGTTTTACAGTTTTAACTGGATATGTGATTTGTGAATGTTGATGGTTGTTTCATTGTATGCCTTGAGTTGTACTTGTTTTTGTACAATGGTGTTGTTGAGTCGGTTTGACATTCATGGTCAGGTTCTCTTCCTCGTCACCTCTGAGCATGGGGGGTGAGTTACTTGTAATTCACATGGTTGGGTGGAACGTGCTCCGCACACGTTGGGTTCCCCATCAGCATCTTGACTTCTCAGCATTTCCACAGTTGGAGTTGTACCAGTATTCACTTTGTATTTCAGATTTCATTGTATTTGTAGCATCCCACATGTTTGGGGAAAATTTATTGTAATTCTTATATCAAAAATTGTAATGTAACATTAAAACAATGATGTAATAGTTAGGATCATTTGTAACTCTATTAAGAGATTTATCATAGATGTATTATGTGATGTTTATTATTCTCGCATCATGGTTATTGGATGTATCATTATCCTTGGTTATCATTATAAATGATATTGTTGTAATCTTTATCTTTGTTTCCATTTAATTGTTGCGATGTAACCTCGTGTGCCCTAGAGAACTAAGTGTGTTAATGCTATGTAATGTGCTATGTGATTATGGTTAAGTGTTATTACATGTTTGATTTAATTATTTAAAAAAAAAAATTATTCTCATTGTGTGTGTTCTCTGGGGTTTGCACGACGGGCATTACAGCGGTACCCTCCATTGTGCATACATGTCTAAAATTTATTAATGGAGGCTTCGTGCACGTAATCCATGACACCAGTTATAGACCATCAGTTGCATGTGGCAGCTACTCCTTAGACCACTCCTGGCCTGCACCCGTTGGTTCTCTTCCACCTAGGATGGACCTTCTGCACCAAACATATCAGAACTATAATAAAGGGCATCTAAGGCTGAAAGTGAGATGCCCTCCCTCAGATTATGCCATTTCAAATAAGGCTTGTTTAAAATATTACAGTGATGCAGCTAAGGCACAAAAGAAGGAAGAAGAGAAGTGGTCTCACGATCCTCCTTCTTCCTCTTTCGCTGGTCAGTTTGGCGCTTCCTCTTGCTCTACTGAGATACCATCGGGTTCTACTCCTCATCTGTAGGAAAATCCTATGGTTCACACTTGGCGAAGGACTAAGCGTCCTGCTTTTGAACTTCTTGTTCTGCCGACGAAACCTAAACCCATTTGGTATAACAGGAAGAAGGTCTCCCGAGGAGAGACCTCTTTGTCTCAACCTCTGCCTACTGCTCATGCTCCTTAGGCAGTAAATGGAAAGAGGCTCACCACCAAGGCTCTTAAGTCAACTCCTCCTATCGCTCCTCAGCATGTTCCCCCTGCTTCTGAGTAGGAATTTGTCTCCCCATTGGAAACAAATGCGGTGGACATTTTTATGGTTGAGCAAGATCCCCCTAATCCTTCACAACCTCCAGCCCCTAGCTCCAAGAGTCGAAGAAACTATCTTGCACGTGAATGCAAGTGCTAGTGAAAGGCTCTCCTAGCCGAGCAGGTTGCCTAACAAAGGAAGGAGGAAGAAATGACTGCCCCTGCTTCAGGGCCTCCTACAACGTCTTATTCCTCCCTTCCTTCTGCCTCCCTTCACTCTGGTCCCATACTACTCCTACCTTTCATTGTGAGCTCAAATGTTCCTAACCCTAAATGGGTATAGGTGTTCATTGCTCCCTCGATGGAGCCACCTTTGCTAATGTCCATTCTAGATATCCATCCTTTCTCGAAGTGCATGGATATGGTTAAAACCTCAATTGTATATGTTACGATTCTCTCCTCTTCTTCCTATGCACCTCTAGCATCATTCATGGGGAGTTCATCTCCTTCGATGAAACAGGAGGTAGAGGGTGGTCCTACTGGAAATGAAGGATGTAAGAAAAGTCTCCCTCACTGTTAAGGCAGCCCTGTGTTGACTTGTTCTATTTTGGTGATGGAACTAGTCCCAGCTTCCCTTGAGTTTGTCACTGCTCCTGAGTCATTCGATGAGCTTTGCGGTGAACCTCAAGTGCAACGCATCCTTTCCATCGAAGCTAGACATGGCGCCCCTATGGGGTGTATGTTTAATTTTGTGGATGAGGTTTCGACCTTGTTAGCAATCTTCATTAAGTCATTGACCTTGACTCCGCAAGAGCTTGACTCCACAAGAGCTTGATGTAGTGGACCTCGATGGGCTCTCTTCATTGGCCCTTGTTGCGGGAGGACCAAACGGTCCTCCTCTTAACATCCCACCATTGCAAGATTGTCCTCCTTCCCCTTATAAGGATTTAGATATGGAAGTAGACAACCTCTTGGCTAATCAATGCTAGGAGGAGGCCCTTTCTTGATCCCATGTGTGTGTGTGTGTGTTTTGTGATGTGTTCCCTCATACCCATGCTATGTGTGCCTAGATGACCATTGCCATCCCTATTGGTGCTTAGATATAGATGTGGTTTTTGTGTCATAAATCTTCTTCTATTTGTATCATCATTCTTCAATGTTTGTACTTATTTTTTGATAAATTGGGGATGATGCAAAGCTTTGGCGGCATTTAGGCTTCCCTTCCATGTTGAACCAATTTTGTATTTTTTCTTTGTCTTCTTGTGCATTCTTCAAATGGTCCAATATTGTAGGGGGTTGATGACATTTAATTTATATACTATTACAATACATATCTATATCTATATATATATTTATGAATAGTTCTGACCCCGAAATATTAGACTACCCCTATGCCCTTTGTGTTTTCTTTCTTTTTGCTTTCTCTTTATCTTTCTCTCTTCTTTTCTTGAGTTTTCCATCCTATGTGTGACAACATTCTTTCTTTAATGTCTCAGTTTTTAGAAAATGCATTTATTATCAATGAATGTTTTCTTGAAAGCCCTCACAAACATTTCTTCACAATTGCATTCTCAACTTGAAACCCTAATAGAATGTGTTTCCTTCATCATTGGTTTTTAAAGAAAGGATTTGAAAACCTTCCTCTAAAGTGGGAACAACTCTGATCTTCCCCTCGCATTGGGGCATATTATTCCTTTCAAATTCCTTGATGAAGGATCAATTTGAGAAAGAGAAAATTCACTTATGAATTGTGTGTCCCTTGAGTGGACCCTCTCTTCACAATGAGTTCACAAGGGACACCTTTGAACGTTGTCAAAACTATTGACAGTTTGTGCGACTTCCCACTCACTCACTTACATGGCATCTTCCTGACTCTATAGAGTCCACTTTCTTAGTTTCCTCCATGTCAGAGATCTTGGGGGATACCTCCCTATAGGACTAAAACCCTGTAGGGTGCTTTCCTTCGAGCTTCCTCCATGTGAGAGGTCTTGTAGGTGGCTCCCCTGCAAGGTTGAAAACCTATAGGGTTCTTTCCTTTGAGCTTCCTCCATGCAAGAGATCTTGGGAGTAGATCCCCTGCAGGATTGAGAGCCTATAGGGCACTTTTCTAGGTGTTCTTCATGCTTGAGTTTGTGGAGAATATCTTCCCTATAGGACTGAGAGCCTATAGGGTGCTCCTTTGGGTGTTATTCATGCTTGATTTCATGGAGAATACCTTCTCTATGGGATTGAGAGCCTATAGGGTGCTTCTTTTGGTATTCTGCATGCTTGAGTTCATGGAGAATACCTTTCCACTATAGGATTGAGAGCCTATAGGGTGCTTCTTTGGGTGTTCTTTATGCTTGAGTTCATGGAGAATAAATTTCCCTGCAGGACTGAGAGCCTGTTGGGCACTTCTTTGGGTGTTCTTCATGCTTGATTTCATGGAGAGTACCTTCCTTGTAGGACTGAGAACCTGTAAGGTGCTTGCTTCCTTCAGGTTTCCTCCATGCTAGAGTTTTTGGGAGATACCTTCCATACAAGATTGAGAACATGTAAGGCACTTTCTTTCTTCAACTTCATAGTTCTAAGTAGTTATGAAGTCTTTTGCTCACCCTAACCTTCAGGTACACTAGACCAAGTATTGCTTCCTCAATGGTTCAGGTATACATCACTAACCCTACACTCTTCTTGATCTACTTTACCAAGGACTCATTAGTATTTTTTCTCACTAAAGTGGGGGAAAAATGTAGAGGAGAAAATTTGCACCCCATGTGCAAATTCCCCTTTTGCCTCTTTCCACTTTAGAAAACCAATTTTGGAGGCTTAATTCCACCTAAGTTCGCTACTTGCATCCCACTTAGCACTTATTTTGAGTGTCGGTGGAGGTGTTTCTATTGAGGATGCCCGTGCGGTGCACAAATGTTTGAGTGGTGTGCTTACATCCCTTGAAGATTTCTATGGTTGAACCTCTAGAGGCGTTACACTCCTCAATGGGGGTCAAGTTATAATGCCCCCTTCGACCGACCAACCCGAATATGGTTGTTTTCTTCCACTCTTTCTTCAAATTCATCCCTTCAACATTCAATCCAACTTCTAAACCCTTCACAACTTTAGGCTTCCATTCTCGCACTCTCACATTCACTTTCAAGCTCTCAAGAAACATATTAGCACCCCATTGAAACAAACAAAACACTCCATCACATTGGTAGAACAAGTGGGGAATCAAACACCATTGCAATAGAGGCTCAAGTACTTTCATTTTCTCCCCCAAGCAGCCTTGAGCACTCTTGGTGGAGGTGGTAAGCTTCCCTCTCTTCCCTTCTATCATTTGGTTGAGTTAGAACTTTACTTTTTTGTAGTGCTTTTGTGCCCTTTATTACATTACTTTCTTTATCTCATTTCCTTTGGCTATTCGCGGAGGTGGAAACACCTAAACAAGGGTATAACTAAGGCAAGCCCCTATATAGCCACCCAACATTTTCCTGTCTTATTGTGTGTAGGAGTACGGGCTCTTCGAGGGGTTAGCTGGTGAACGAATTCCTCGATGAGATTGTTCTTGCTTTACAATATTAGAGAATATTACATTTATTTAATCACATCATTTTGTCCCTTTAGTTAGTCATTTGGTCCATTAGCTAGTTTTCCTTGGTTTGACCATGCCTTTAATGTTGTCTAGCCGTATAGGCTCCAACGCACTTTAGAGACGCCAGTGCACCGCATTGTCATCTAGAGACCGCACTTTCATCCTCAGACAGAGAGCTTCTAGATGCATAGTGTTGGGCTTGAAAAATAGTTCACCTAGCCTCTTCCTTATTTCAAGTCTATAGAGTGATTGAGAGGCCTTACAGTCCTCATTATTGTCACCTCACATTTCTTAACACTATGCTTAGCTGAGTTAAGTTGGGGAAGCCTCTCACGTCTTGACCCTCTGTGACCTAGGTCTTTTCATATGGTGGTCCCCCTCTCTTACAACCACAAAACCTAGCAAGCATGTTGTGCCCTAGCTCAAAAGAATAAAACACATTATCGCTCCAAAATGATCTTGGCAAGACTTTCATTATGTCATTTATGACATATGATGCTTTGAACTTGATGGGATTTATTTCCCCTTTTTATCACAATTTATTTGAGCATATTAATACCTAGCTCTTTTCCTTTGTGTTATCACAACCTTTGCATTAGGTATTAGAGAAACTTTCTCAATGAAATCAGTATGCTATACAATTATCCTCTTTTTCAGCATGCCAATGAAATAATCAAATGAACCATGACCATATAATATATTTGTTTGACCTATTAAAATGTGATTCAAAGTATTGCACCTTATATACCAAGCCAAGCACCAATACCAATGATGCCATATGTGGGTATGTGTAGGATCATCATGGAAAAAATAGACCCTTAAGTGGTAAAATATTTTAAAAAATAAGAGGTAGGCAACTTGACGTAATTTTTTTAATAATTTATCTATATTATTTCAAAAATATGTAAGAATAGAATCTGTAGAAAATTTAATGTAGGTTCTAAACCACTAGGTTTATTTAAAAGCAAAAAAATCTATTTGGTGAAAATTTGAAATTTCAATTTAGTAGTACTTAAATTTGAAGGAAAAAAAAAATTAGGTGTCTATCTGACCACCCTAACCACAATAATTTAATGACAATATTTTTTTATAATATTTTAGATATAAGTAGAGGACTCATCTCCCGATGTGATGCATATTTTTTGTAATTTTTTTCCAAGTAAATAATTAATTATGAATTTTTTATTACAACTTTAAAAAAATATACAAAATCATATGTCTGACCACCTTAACTTGGTCAAAACTTCATGAAATTTGAATTTTCTTTTTTTAATCCTATAGCATGCGAAGCATAGAATGTGACACATGTTTTGAATTCAAAAAATGTGATAATTTTTGGAAGTTATAGATGTTTTTCAATCAGCCTATCAAGAAGGACTTTAGTCATAATTGAAATAGAAAATGAATAATAATTATTTATTAAATTCAAAGTAAAGCATAATTTATATTGGTGGAAAGTTGAGAATCTCCTTTAAAAACCCTTTTCATTTCATCAATTTTGGGTAAAAAAAAGTCATCAGCCACATACCCTATACATATCCATCATATTGCCACTATTTGGCCCATCATGATCCTACACATACCCATGTATAAATGATGTCATGATCAAACTATGATCTGTCCAATAAGAAATGCAACGTATTCAACCTAGCCTTTGAACAAATGAATCATCCTTTGTACAAACTTGTCCTTTGCAAGCATTATCAAAAATAGATGGCATCAACAACATTAAACTTTTGCATCAATGAATGAACTACTTTAAACCCACACTGAGCAATGATCACTGCTGAATCAATATCAAATCATGAAACAAGTTCCTTTACCAATAAATGCCTTTACCAAGACAATGAATCTGACCTAAGTAATGACCATGCTCTAACATCTCATGCACCTTAACTATCCACTGAATACCAAGCTTTGACATCAATGACAAATTGTGTGACATGCAAACAAACTCCCCCTTTGGCATTGATGTCAATATCTCCCCCTATGATGATGAGTCAACCAACTCATGTCAATTTCTCCCCCTTTGACAACAGTGACAAAGGCCGGGGTTAACAAAGTTGGGAGAATATTGTCTGACATTTTATATAGCACTTCCCAAGCATTATGCATTGTAAAAGAAGTAACAGAATATGCATGAGCCAAGGAAAGCATAAAGGTATTTTCAATAAATATTACCACAATATGAACAAACATACCAACAACCATGAAACAATATGCACCAAATATCAACTATATAAACAATGTTACCAACATGAATAACCATGTACCAAAGCATCAACTATACACTTCTCAAGAAGTTATCTCACTTGTAGGTAGCATCTACCACATCAAAAGTGTTATGAGCTTCTCCCCCTATTTGAGATAACAAAGAAAACAAGATTCTCAAGAATCTCTCTGCAAATCTCTTTCAAGCACAATACTGTCACAAAACATGATACTATTCAACATCTGTCACAATGTCATAAGAATCTACACAAGCTTAAAGTACACTGTGAGAAAAGAAAATCTCAAGATACTCTTACCAATTATCCTTGCTCCCCCTTTGTCACATACTTGGAATGGATATCATAAGCATAAACAAGCTCACATCATTTTCAATGTCTTAGATGAAAAATAGAAACTATCAAACAATCTACCAAGCAAACTCAGCTATTGCCAAAAGATGCAGATTGCACTACTGGCACGACTGATTAGAAGATGAAGCACCTTTTCAACCTCTCTATCTACTATCTTTCGTGCTATCATCATTATTTTAACATTGTTAATGCACTATTACTATTCCATTGTTCTAAAGTTATGATACCAGCATAAGCCACTAAATGAGCATGCAAAATCTATTGTGCATTGTTAAAACAAGTTGTCAAATCAGGTACTGGCTGACTATCTTAAGATCACTATTCTAAGAAAAAGTATCAACCGCATTCATTCCCCCATCATAACATGGATAGAACTATGGTCTTGCAAACTTGTGTTTTCACTATGAAAGATCCATACCAAAATAATTTAAGACATCAAAAACAAAAGATTCAACTCTCAACCTTGTAACAAGACTATTCATCTCATGTCAAAGCATTACAAGCCCTTGTAATTACCTTTCACCTAGAATATCACTTGAAAATGTATAGAAGTCTTAACAAAACAATCTATCATTATACTTGTAACATGTGACAACACAACAAGTAATGAAGATCATGTTGTCCTTTGCAAGGATACAACTTGGAATCATTAAGGATTTAACTAAGATAACCAAGATGTAGATCATATGCACTTGCAAGATGAGAACCACTATTGTAGCAACATATCAACACCAAATGAAGCAGCAAACTGAGGTATCTAAGCATTATATCATTACTATTCAACCACTATTACTGCACCACACATATTCTCCACTATAAAAAGCATTGCCACACTACTCATTGTCATTAAGCAAATGTTCACCACAGTCATAACTAATTACAAAACAATAACCAAATAGATTCATGTAATCAGTTGCACACATCAACATTTTCTCACTATGACACCATCAATGTCAATAGAGGAATATACCAATCAATCATTTCAACCAAATTTCAACTAAATATGTAAATGCGAACATCAATGATTGCTAATGTCAAGACTAAAATATCTAACAAGTAATCATGTCAATGTGTAAAGAATGGTACCATATCACATTCCATGTTAACTACAACAATGAAGAAAAGCTATTAACAAATCAGAAAGACCAAATGCTGCAAAGTGATATCACTAAAATATATGTCAATATCAACCAAGTACTTAAGAATGTATTGATGGCTTTTAAACCTTGTAACATGAAAATTTGAAAAGCCTTGGAAGAAGTAAGTCAAAAAACCACATGATCCCCCTAACTAAATACATAAGATGAAGCAAAGAATTAAAAACTGTCCAAATACCAATCATGCATGTTGCAAATCCTTCCATGCACTTTATTACTTTATGTTATTACTAAGAAAGCTTCCACTATCAACCTAAAACTATCATCACACTATACAATACCACTATCACAGTTTCAAACACTGTCATATAACTTCATGTACCTTTCATATTCAATATAGTAGGATCATAAATGCATCAAAGTATTATATCAACTATCTCTGTAACGATGAAATTAAACTATTCCATCAAAAAGTAATAGCACTACCAATTTGTGATTTCATATCTTTGTAATGATATCTTATTACTGTATATCTAATTACAATATATATGTCCACTATCAAAATTCTAAGTAACAATAAAGCTACATCATGTCAACCAAACTTCCTAGAATCTATGTATCAAACTTACGTTTAATTCCAAACTGAATTGTATATTATGATAAGTTCCATTTTTTATCATAAGTACCCATTTATACAATAAGTACCAACTGTGCCAAGTGAAATGGTGCAAATAATTACAAACTGTATCAAGCTACCTCAAATTGTCACTGATATATGCCACCATTTTTCAGAAATGTAAACAAAGATGGATGACAAAACCGTTAACAATCACACCTTGCCACCGAGTCTTTGGCATAACTCTCCAACTTTTGATAACTTAATCAATTGATTTACATTCTTTGAAACAAAAATAATTATGGTATATTACTAATATACCAACACCATTATTGATTAAATCAATTCAAGAGAAAATCAAAACAACTTCAACAATACTTATTAATATTCCTCAATTTCCTTGTTTTCTCTAGGGGCAAAAAAATAAACATTGACTTGCTCCCTCTTACCTCATACTGCATCTCATGTAGTAGGTGAAGCTTTTTATGTAACATGCACTTGATTAGTGTCTTGCTTTCTTTTAAAAATCATCATAGGCTCTTTTTTTTTGTTCAAAGTACCTATTCTTTTGTGATACTTTATGCCCAACATTATTACATCTAAAACATATAACATGATGAACAGCAGGGTAATCATGATTACTTCTTGACAAACCACAAAAATCCAAAACTTGATGTCTTCTTAGCAACCAACAATCTCTTTTCATGTGCCCAACCTTATTTTTGTTAAAACATATAACTTTGTAGTTCTTATTTAAAAATCCATAATCACAATCGTTAGCTCTTTGATCATATTTGTGACAAGCATAGCAATAACCATGAAACTAAGAATAGTTATACCTCATTGAATAATGTTGTCTAGTAGATGAAAGTCTTGTGGAACAGTTGTTTCTTCTTCCAAATCTATTGGTGTCTTTGTGTTGTTTTCTATTAGTAACATTGGTTTATGTTTCAGAAACATAACATGATACTCCAAATCTATCTTCTTTCTTGGTGACTGTTTAACCTTGAAACTTTTTCCATATTTTGTTGCAAATACTATTTCATGTTGAAACTCATCTTGAACTCCTAAACTTTATCCTTTTTCATTCCCTAAACCAAAAATCTCTTTGTGATGCTAATTCTTATTCAACATCTTATTTAGCTTAATGGTGCTTTGTTCAAACTTCTGAATTCTCTGAATCTTGACACTTTCAAGATCTTTATTTAGAGAAATTCCCTCTCCTTCTACCTTTTGACACTCAATAATTTTAACTTCCTAATCAAAATTTGCTACATTTGCTATCCTTTTATACTCTTGGACTTCTAACTTCAGACTAATGATTTTTTTTTTATTCTTCTTGTTTTTTAATTAGCAAATTATTCTCCTCCTTTATCTTGTTTCTTTCTTCAAGTTGATACTTATAATCTATAACTAGTTTTTCTGTATCTTTAAGATCTATAATAGTTTTAACCCTAAACTACCTTTCTTCTTGGAGTTACTTCTCTAATTTTTTATTTACCTTTCTAAGCCTCTTAATCTCATCTAGAGCAGAAATACATTCTGCCTGAAAATAAATTACTCCCTTAGAGTCACTAACACACTCTTCTATATCTAATTCATTCATATTTACTATGAATTCATCAAGTTCTATATTAGATATGTTTTCTTCTACAAGATTTTCCTTATTAACACTTATAGATTCAATTGGAAAAGACTTTTCTTGAGATAGTACTTCACTAGACTTGACACTAGTTTTTTTCTTTTGACTTCTATTTATTTTTCACTTACCCATAACAAGTAATCCACAATAAAGAATCCCCTAAGTTTACTCTAAACAAGGTTTGGATCTGATACCACTTGTTGGAGTATAACGAAAATTGAGAGGTGAGGATGAATTAGTGTTCATACAAATTTTAACTTTTATCAACCTTTTCAATCTAGATTTGTTTATGGAATATAAAGCAAGATGAAATGAACAATAGTATACTCAAACATACATAAGAAAATGACACATAGAAATTTCTTAAGTGGAAACCATCCTAGGGAATAAAACCACTCGAAATGCCTCACTGTCTTATGTAAAAAATTCTTTCTTACAATGCCTCACTTGTTGTGAACCTTACTGGTTACAGAAATGCCTCACTGGCAAAGATATGCATTAGTGGAAAAGATATGCCTCACTGGAAAAGATATGCCTCACTGGCAAAGATGTGACTCATTGGCAAAGATGTGCCTCACTGGAAAGAGTGTTCCTCACTGGGTAATGTAATTTCCCTCATACCATCATAGTTCTAATACAAATATAGAGTATCATCTCTATTTCACTTTCACAGCTTCATCTGATCTCACATCACTTGAGATTCAGAAGAAAAAGTTCAAGTACAACATAATGATGCATATAAATATACCTTTATATACAACACTATGAAATACTTCAAAAATTGATCAATTTTACAAAGCATTGAGTGTGCTTTTCATATAGCTTTCATAATACAAAATATAACACAATGAAGTATGTTTACAACTTTCAAAATGATATATCATTTCTGTTCAAGCTCATCATAAATTAAATTAAGGAAACATTTATAATGTCTCATATTTTTGAACTGAAGAAGAGAACTACCATCAAACTATCTATGTTTAACCATCTTGTAACTACTAATATAATGCTTTGTCAACATGAGAAACATTAAGGATTAACTTTTCTTTACCCATCTAAGCCAACAGGAGATAACCAACTCCGAACAAGGAAAACCCTTAACACACTATATTTTGTGTAAACATAAGGGTTAACAAAAAAATGTAGCATAAACCTTCAACCAGAACCGAACTAGGGTTTAAAAAAAAAACTATAAACCCACAAACAGTCCCGCCAATATATACAAACTACCCAGAAATAAACCTTTACAAAAGACTCTCTAGTACCATAGTAAATGTGAAGTAATATGATATGAAAACAACCTTAACTAGATAATACAAGGTTGGAGAATGTATCATAACCTACTACCCATAACTTCTCTTAATCACAACTAGATACAACTCATACACCCAATTAACGAAGACTTAATCTTTTGCAAAAACCAACTAGTTATAGATTGAAGAAAGAAAAAACTTTGACACCAACAATAACACAAGATAAGACAACACTGCAAAGAATTTAAACCAATAAGATAATGAAAAATAGTACCAATGGAGCCTCTAACTTTTTTTCTCTATTCCCTTTAGCATTCATCATGTCTGTGCCACACACCCTAGCAAACATGTGCCCTAGCTCGAAAGAATGAAACACATTATCATTGCAAAATGAGCTTGAAAAGACTTTCATTATGTTGTTTATGACATATGATACTTTGAACCCGATGGGATTTATTTCCCCTTTTTATCACAATGTCTTTGAGCATATTAATACCTAGCTCTTTGCTTTTGTGTTATCAAAACCTTTGCATTAGGTATTAGAGAAAATTTCTTAATGAGATCAATATGCTATGCAATTATCCTCTTTTTTAGCATGCCAATGAAATAATCAAATGAACCATGACCAAATAATATATTTGTCTAACCTATCAAAATTTGATTCAAATTATTTCACCTTATATACCAAACCAAGCACCAATACCAATGATGCCATATGTATAAATGATGCCATGGTCAAACTGTGATCTGTCCAATAAGAACTACAACTTATTCAACCCAACCTTTGGATAAATGAATCATCCTTTGTACAAACTTGTCCTTTGCAAGCATTATAAAAAATAGATGGTATGATCAACAACATTATACTTTTGCATCAATGAATGAACTGCCTTAAACCCACAGTGAGCAATGATCACTTTTGCATTGATATCAAATCATGAAACAACTTCCTTTACCAACAAGAGATGCATTTGTGCAGGTTCTTCCCATTGTGGGGTATGCTTGGTTGTTTTAAACATTTAGTTAATAGAATTAACTAGGGGTGTAATGTGATTGTTTGTTGTTGTATAATGTTATTATTATAGTTGAATAATGTTGCAAAAATAAATAAAAATATTCATGTGGGGTGTGCTTGTTGTTTTAAATGTTTAGTTAATAGAAGCAACTAGGGATGTAATGTGATTTTTATTGTTGTATAATGTTATTATTATAGTTGATTTTGCAAAAATTAAAAACATATTCATGTGGGGTGTACTTGTTTTACACATTTAGTTAATAGAAATAGCTAGAGGTGTAATGTAATTGTTTGTTTTTGTATAATATTATTATTATAGTTGATTAATATTTCAAAAAAATAAAATAAAAAATCATATGGGTGTGCTTTGTTTTTTTAAACATTTAGTTAATATAAGTAGGTAGTTGTGTAATATGATTGTTTTTTGTTGTATAATGTTATTATTGTAGTTAATAATGAAAAAATAGAAAAAATATATTCAATTATACAAATATATATTATTATAATAACTACATACACACACACACACATATATATATATATATATATTCTTTTTTTTTTATATCGAGGAAATGCGTTAAAAATTTATAAAGAGAAATTAAACAAACTACAAAGAGAAATTATACAATGGCCAATACAACGAGCTATACACACACACAAATATATATATTCTTATCCTTTTGATAATGTGATATTTATGTAATTTTTTCCTTGCTAAATTATATTATTACATGTATATTTTTAAAAATTTCTACCTTAATATTTAATGGGTAGATTTAATTGAAATATTAATTATAGATAGATAAATTTTATTTTGATATTTATTATAGATAGATAAATTTTCTTTTGATATTTAATACACACTTGGTAAACAAATATAAAATATGCATTGAGTGTACTCAAATTTATTTAATTAGTTTTGAAAATCTTACCAATTATTAAATAGAATATGTAAAATACTACCTATAAGTCAACAATGTAATTATATGATGATGCATGTAATAGTGCTCATGTCATTCAAGTCATTAATAGGTTTGAAATTTGATTCAATGAATTAAATGCATTTCATTGCACATAATTTAGAAAAAAAAATCTAATTTTTGCACCGACTGTTGACAATATGAACCAATAAAAAGAAAGATAAAGGATATTTTAACAATTTTAGAAATAAACAATTACAAATAGACTATATAAAATTGTTGGTCAAGTTTTTAATTCTAGATGTTCATTGGTTGGACTATCACTATCAGTTAAAAAAATTGCATGCAATGAATGCATTAGTATTCTGCCTTGGGCAGAACTAATAAGTGCCTTTACCAATACAATGAAATTGACCTGAGCAATGACCTTGCTCTGACATCTCATGCACCTTAACTATTTGTTGAATACCAAGCTTTGAAATCAATGACAAATTGCATGTCATGCCAACATAGTTGTTCTGAGCAACAATAGCGATGCTTGTAGGTGATAACTCACAATTTTAGAATCATAAAATACTCTAAAATTGCTCACATAAGTCATGATTTTTAGAATAGTAGATTTATATAGCATTTCTCACAATCACACACATAATAATAAATAACAATTACTTATAAATAAGTAAAAACCAATTTTATTAACAAAATTATAAATATTTGCAATCATTTTACACCTACAAATTTTGTAACAAAATATGGAGTCTATTATCTTCCTCTTTATCTTCTTGTTGTCTGCTACATGTTCCTTCATCTATCTTTCAAATATTCCTTCTACTATGCTCTACTACTCTATGCTATTATTTTTGTCAACTCTTTCCCTTTTCTTTTCCTTTCTACCATTTTCTTTTCTTTCTCTTTTCTTCTCCTCAAAAACTACCAAAAATCTAAAAACTTCTCAAAATCCTACCTAAATTAAAGGAAGCACTCAAAATCAGTCACTAATGTTCAACTACCTATCTTTATAAGTTCAAAACTCTCACTCATAATTTCCTTATGTCATTCTTCATTGTTGTTTCTCATTAAATGAGTTTATAGGTAGGTATTTGTTGCCCCAAAATAAACAAAAAATAAAAATATAATTGAAAAATATAATGGTTAAGTATAGTGGTGAGGACTAATAAAAAAAATCTTTCTATTCAAGCAGGATTCCCATACATCAAACTACTGGGCTAAAAGAAATGTGAGCCCCTACTCACTATGTAAAACTCTATGTTGTTTCAAGTTACAAGTCTATTACCATGTGTTGACTATAATGACTCCAACTCTATAGAGCTTAACCATGTGGCATCTTCCATTGGTCTACCCTTCAATTTCATTGAATTCTCTCTATACTCCTTGCCCCATGTCTTCCTAATCATTCTAGAATCCAAAATATCTTCAATTTTCTTTTGTTCTCACTTGGGTAGCTGCTCCATCAACTTTTTAATAATTATTTTCATTTTTTCTTGTTGATGTGTTGTCTCCCCCTCACAATAAGTATGTAATTCTAAAACATTAAAAATGGGTGAGATTTCAAAACCTTTAGGTAACTCCAATCCATAAGAATTTGGTGAGAACTTCTTGATAATCTGGCATGGTCCATTTTTCTTCCACTTGAGCTCGTTGTAGGTATGATGGGAAATATTTCCTTTTGTAGATGAGTCAATACCATATCTCTAACTTTAAAATTATTCTCTCTTCTCTTAAAATCATCTTTCTCTTTATAGTGATGGCTTCTCAAACTGAGTTTTTCTCTTACTTGTTGGAGTAAATCTTGCATATGTTTTGAAAATTCTTCTCCTTCAGTACTTCTCCTATATCCCTCAGTATATGCAAGTTCCCTCAATTCTAAAATACCCCTAGGGCTTTAACCATATACAATTTGGAATGGAGTCTTATCTGTACTTTTATTGACTTCAAGTCATTGTATGCAAAATCAACTTGAGGAAATATCAAATCACATTTCTTAGGCTTGTGACTGACTAAGCATCTTAGAAAATTCCCTAAGGTCTAATTAACAACTTTATTCTATCAATTTATTTGAGGATGATATGTAGAACTAAACTTTAAATCAGTCACTAATTTATTCTAAAGCATCCTCCAAAATTCTCTTATTTTTAAAACATAGTTTCATGATATGAAACTATAGTTCTTGGTAAACCATGCAATCTAATAGCCTCCATGAAGAATAATTTTCTTGCATGTGTTGTATCATTTGTCTTTTTGCATGCTCTAAAGTGAGCCATTTTAGAAAATTTATCAACAATCAATGTGTTCTCAACAGCCCAAAGATTTCTCTAATATAGGTAATGTTAGCATTATTAGTAATATGGTTATATTACATTGTATGTTCAGGTGTTTGAGTATGCAGTTAAACTATTTTGCAACCAACTGCTTCCAATCGGGCTCCTACTCCTTGTATAAATGCATTTTATTATATCAAATTAATTATCAAGTCTTTATCCCCTTCATATGGTATCGAAGTCATTGAAAGATTAGATATGTAACTTCTTTTCCTAGTCAAGATCCCATATATAGATTGAGCATTCTTAGTTCTTCCCAATCATGATCTTATTTTTGTAATACATTTGAGAAAATATAGTGTTTATCATCGATAAAATGATGTAGGTAACACCATAAGATATTAGTTTCTCTTCTTACAAATACACAATGTGAATTCAAACTTTGATTTCCTTCATTTGGAAATGGAAGTAGTGCATGGATATGATGCAATTATTGGGATCAACTAGAGAGAGAGGGAGGGAGAGAAAGGGAGAAAGTTTGGCACTTCCTAGTAGGTTTACATGTGTTTTTTAGAGTTGGACGTTGATGGTGACAATTACACATATTGTCTTCAATTTTGAGGACATGGGTTGACATGAGTAGAGACTTGGAGTCTTATGTGGGTGATAGTTTAGTGTAGGTACAACATTGGATATGATTATGGTGTCATGGATATATAGGTAAATTTGAGCATTGGCACAAAATGATCATGTATTTGGTTGTTTTGTGGTGATTTAGTTTGGTGTTAGGATATTTCTCTTATCTCCTTGATGCTTGATTAGTTCCTTGCCTATAGTTATTCATTAGTGGACATGTTTGGAAAATCAAATATGTGGTTTATTTGGTGTTTGAGTCTTGTTATCTACAAGATTATCTTCCTCAATATCTCATTTTTCTTGTTACTAATGTGATTATTAATTTTGCATGCTTCATTGTTTGGATCTATAAGATATGCAAGTTGTGGATTAGCTACCCATTTTCTTACAGTGGGATGAATCGATTGTGGACTATTTATATCCATTAGAGTGTTTCAATGTTGATGTTGACTTTGTTAGTTGACCTTGTTTGTGTTCATTTATGCATTTGTATGTCTCTTTGGGATGATAGGATGGATGGTTAAATTACCCGATTAGTCAGTTGATGGGACTTGTAACATATGGTTTCATCATGCAATTTCATGATATATTGGTTATATTTCATTGGTTAAACATTTATGTGGGATCTTTTGATAGTGAGGATTTGGTGGTGTAGGATTGGTTCCTAATTTTTTGATGGTAGTTGTATCTTCTTGGCTTAGAGATCTTGTTTCTACTTGGTATGTATGGCATTTCAATTGAATTTTTGGACTTAGATGATCTTCATGAAGAAGATGTTTGTCATGATGCCATGTGTAGTTTAGTATCATGGTTCAAATGGATTTGTTGGTAGTGAGGTGATTCATCATTGGTGATTATTATCTTCATGTCATTGGAGATGTTGATTCTGGGTTTAGAGTGTGATTGGTATTGTTTCATGGTTTACTCTTGATACTAGTTTAGATTTTTGGCATGGTACTTGTTATCTTGAGACCAATATTTTTATGCATTGTTGCATGTGATCTCCTAGGATGAGATGGTCATATCATGATGTCATGATAGGTTCTTGATTTTTTTGTTAGGGCTTTGACATTGATCTTATTGCTTCTCTTGGTATTGAGTATATTGATCATTTACTTGGGATCTCCATGTTAGTGTGGTGTTGCATTTGGGTCTTAGCATGGATTGATCAATTGGAGGTGCTAATAGATACTTGTAAACCTTAGGTGAGGCTAGATTTCTCTTGATATTAGAGAAATTTTCCTGAGATGGTTATTCTTTGGAGGTTTCAACATGGAGACTAGGGAGAATTCGTCTAGATATGGATGCATGTTCATGATGGACGTATAAAGGAAATTATTCTTGGAGTGAGTCATGATGATTTGGTTATCCTTGAGGAGCATTCTCATTTCCCACTCTTGGTCTACTCAAAATTTTATCATCCAATAGGTATATATTTTGTGCTTTGATTTCTCATGGGAATGAGTTGAGTCATGGTGATTGATTTTATGACTCATTTTAGGATTATTTAGCATAAGTTTGTATTGATTTATCTTTCATAGATATGGATCTTGAGTTGTGGATAGTTAGTTCTGGAGGATTCAGTTTGAGGGATGTTTGACATGGTTATCTCCTTATGCATATAATTTTATGTTACCATTCATTGACGAGGAGTTTAGGAGATGGTTATTGCATTTATTTCCTATTTTGAGAATGGATATTTTGAATTTTATCTTCTTGGTTAGAGAGACTTGCATCCATGTTGGAATTATACATGATTCAAGTGTTGTGTTTGATCTAAGAGATTGGATGTTGTTTAGGGTGTTTTTGAGGCTTCTCATTTGGGGTTGCTAGGAGATCATACTTGACACGGTGTTTCACTTTGAGGTGTTTGTAAAAAGACATGTTATGATTTATAGGTCTTCCCTCTTCATTATTTGGTTCCTTCCTCGAAGTTCATGTTCATATGAATTGAAGGACATGTTGTGAGAGAGTATGCAATTGTTGGTGTTGCATGGGTAGATCATTGTGATTGTTCTTGGTACTTCATTTTTTATTATTTATTACATCTTGAGATAGTGTTTATTGGTAAAATTTATATGGTTTGACATTACTCATATAGTAGGAGTTCTTGGATATGCATGTTTTTCTTTGACATGTTTCATATAGGGAGCTTGTGATTGCAGCTTATGGGTTTCATATGTTGTTGGCATGAGTAAACTAATGTTGTTGATACCTTGGAGTTATGGATGGTTGGATGCAGTAACATGTGTTATGGATTCTATTTTTCATCATGTGGGTTTTTCACCTATGGCAACAACTTGGCTGGAGCCTTTGTTATCACTTGGATTTAATGTTTATTTTTTTGGATTGGTGCATCTTCACCTTGGTATGTTCCTTTTCTTCCATAAGTGGCACATTGGAGGATGAGAGCAGTTCTTGTTTGAGATGGTCGTCACTTTGGTTTTATTTCTGGTGTCTAGATGAAGAATGAGAGAATGTTGGAGATTCATGTGGTTTCATGTATTGCTTTGATGATGTATTTCATTGATTAATCCCTTATGCAATATAGAACAATTGGGAGAATGTTAGGATATGGTCTTGTAAACCATTGCATAAAATGTTATATTATAATATTGTAATTAAATAATTAATTATTTAGTTGTGATGCACCTAGGAGGTGTGGTTAATCATACTAGGTAATTATTTGGGTACCAATTTATGTTTTTGATTAGATAAGTAGGGGAAGGGACTTGACCTATTACAAAATGAAAAAAAGAGCCTAACAACTGAACAAAATAGAGCCAAACAGCTCAACAAAATAGATTGGCAAAACACAATGAACTATCTAGAGAGAAACAACCAGTCAAAAAGAACAACACAAAACTATTCAAGGAGCAACACTTGAACCAAGTAAAGCCATTGAGAGAAAGTTAAAAGAAACCATGAATTTCTTATAAGGATATTTCTTTCTTTCTATGAACCATAGTACCAGGAGAATCATAAACTAAAATTAGGAAATTTTGATCGGAAGGGAAAGATTGCCCTCCAGAGTAGCAAACCAGAGGAACAACTAAAACATGAAGAATAACATCTAAAACCAAGCCTAAATTTGTAGGACTTACTACAACATTTTCCAATACATTAGCCTCAGAGGAGGCAGCTCAAACAACATTAGATACAACCCAATCCAAAGGCCGCACAACAGTATCCACAAAAGGAACAACACCCATAACAACCGAGTAAAGTGGAGTAGAAACTAAAATTGAGGAGCAGTATCCATCACAAAACTCATAATAAGCCTCCCAAAAGGGGAAGCAGGCCTACATTCATCATTAGAAGAAGCAAAGTCAACTATAGGGTGAACTGTTAAGTGTTCATGGAGTGAATTCACTGTTATGTTGTATTGTAAAACTGATTAATTATTGAATCTGTACGAGACATGGGATAATAATTTAATATTAAAGAAATATTTAATAAAGTGAAAAATTAGTACCCAATATTAAATGAGGGGTTAGTGGTTTTTTATTCACATGGTTTTATAGTACATGGTTTTATCTTACCTCTTGATTGTATTTGTGTGAGCTTGAGTCTATAAAAGCAAGCACATGATTAGTGGTTAAGGTTGGCTAGGTGATTGGACTATCATTATTGACTCTTTTTTAGGAGTACATATGCAAAGCATGAAATGGGATGGGTATGTGTAGGATCATCATGGAAAAAACAAGTCCTTAAGTAGCGAAATTTAAAAAAAAATCAGAGTTAGGCAACTTGACGTAAAAAATTGAATAAGTTATCTATATTATTTTAGAAATATGTAAGAAGGGATTCTATAGCAAATTGGATGTAGTTTCTAAAATACTAGGTTTATATATATATATATATATATATATATATATATATATATATATATATATATATTTGTGAAAATTTTAAATTTCAATGCAATAGTACTTAAATTTTAGGGAAAAAAATAAGTAGGTGTCTGTTTGACCACCCTAACCACAATAAAATGATAATATTATTTTATAATATTTTATATATAAGTAGAGGACTCATGTCCCAATGTGATGAATATTTTTCTATAATTTGTTTCTAAGTAAACAATTAATTATGAATTTTTTATTTCAACTTTTAAAAAATATAAAAACTCGTATGTCTGACCAACTTAACTTGGTCAAAACTTCATGAAATTCATTTTTTCTTTTTTTAATCCTATAATATGTGAAGCATAGAATGTGACGCATGTTTTAGATTCAAAGAGTGTGATACCATTTGAAAGCTATAGATTTTTTTCAATCAACCTATCAATCAAGACTTTCATCGTAATTCAAATAGAAAATGAATAATAATTATTTATTAAATTCAAAGTAAATCATAATTTATATTGGTGGAAAGATGAGAATCTCCTTTAAAAACCCTTTTGATTTTATCAATTTTGGGTAAAAAAAAGTCATCAGCCACATGGGCCATCATATTAGTTACATATCGCCACTTTTGGCCCATCATGATCTTGCACATACCCGGATGTGTGGATTCATGGTTGGAAGCATGGAGGATGTATTGGAGAGACTTGATACTTATGAGGTATTCATTGTAACTCTTGTAATGTTTTATTGTTGAATAATAAATGGAGTAAGTATGCTTTTGGAGGCTAGGTTTTTTTCCCTCTTGAGGGTTTTCCTAGGGTATATCTTGTGTTATCTTGTATATTTTCTATTTGATCTATGCATTACACTTACTTGCATGCATGCTTTTATCTCATGGGTTTATGTGAGAAATGGATTTATATTGTGGGTATTATACATTATTTTCTAACAGATACACACCCACATTTTGGCTACTTCATTTTGAAACTTGAAAATTCATACAAACTTCAAAAAAATTCCTTACATCCTAATGTATTTAGGAGGCCATTATTTGGTTCTGAATTAGTTTATTAAAAAGAGATCAATTTTTATTTATACAAGGGACATCTTTACCTAGCCATTTAGATTCATAGATTTTTTTCAAGTTCAAATTTTTAAAAGTTTTGGACATAGAAATTTATTATTTCCTAATAAATCACCTACGTTATTAAGTATGTTATAGCACTTAATTCTTTTGTAAGTACTCAACACTTCCAACTTAGCATTCAATGTACTTTATAGGCTACTTCTCCAATGGATTTCAGCCCAAGAAAAACTCTAGACTTTTCCCTAGTGGATCTATTAACTTGAAAAATTCTTATCCATTTTCACCACCACAATTGCTTCATAGGGGTTCTCTTTTAACTTCTATAAGGTGTTTTTCAAACTAGCATGGCTTTTTCCTAAGAGGTCAAAATTGATATTTTTTAGAAATTTATTGAAAAAATACATGGAATTTATTAGTGAGATATATATTTCCTTTCGAAAATTTGAAAAAATACCATGTTAAAAAATGGTTATTTTTGACTTCTTCATTGTAAAATTTAAAATTAAGAGGGTATTATAGTGAATGTGTCATTTACTAGACTGGTTTACTTTTATGTCCTATCCATACCTATTTAGTTAGGTTTAGACATGAATATTTATGTAATTTTCTTGATTCATGTGTACATATGATAATTGTTAGGACACTCACCACATGCATATGTGGGATTTTCACCTACGCAACTATCTATTGGTGTAATTAATTATTTAATTACACTTTACCTAGATAAATTTACTTAGGTAATTATTTATTTCCTAGGATAATTATCATTTAATTCTTATCTTATCTTATTGAGTTGTCTTTTTGTTCAAGATAGGATTAGGGTTGCTTTTTCCCACTTTATTGCATCATTGCCTTTTATAAGGCTTATGCATTATTTGTAAAAACATTTCATTCAATAATCAATAATTTTGATTTTTGCTTGCACATTGGCTCTGAGGGTTTATAGAACTTCTGGTGTTTTTTGTTCTGAATATCTTTACATGTGATAGGTGATTGCTTGCAGGTGTTCTTGGGGACTGTGAAATTGGGTTTTCAACTTCTACATGGTAGCAGAGCTCTAGACCTATTGCCGCCTATTCATGATTTTAAGATATTCTCTCACAATATCTTTTTTTGTGCAAGGTTTTCAAGTCAGATTGATTTTTTGTGGATCTAGGGGTAGCCAAATTTTTAAAGCATTTTGGGCTCGAACGGATGTCACCATCGTGATCAGAGTGTCCAAAAACCCTAGAAATTCCTTTCATTTTGTCGATTTAGGTGAAAGTTGAAAAAAAGGAAAAAACATTTTAGCCCCTAGGCTATATGACCCCAGGGCACAATCTCTGAGGAAAACATTTCAAAAAAAAAGAAAAAAATTTTTGCAATGAATTTTGTGCGGCCATTGCAAAAGTTTTGCACCACTTCTGAGCCACCAAGTAGCCATGGGTTCTCTGCCTGGTGGCCACCCACGGGCCACCAGTCTCCACCGTGCCACTTTGATCCGCCACCTCCATCGATAGTCTACTCCTCTGCCAGAACCCTGCCAGCCCTCCGCCGAGCTCCGTCGTGCCGCCACCGAGCTTGCCTCAGTCTGCAGCTCCCCTACAGCCCCCGTGGGCTTAAAGACTGAGCTCATGGTCCTATCGGTCCCCACGAACCAACACCCCAGCCCCCGTCGGCCACTGAGCTCCAGCGAGTGGTCCCATCGCTGACCAGGGATTCTACTCAGGAACTTGCTGCTAGCCCCTTGGTCCTGCATGTGACTAGGGGCTTTGTTTTTTTAGCCCTGGGTGCTAATTTTTTGACTCTATTTACTGTTGAAAGGTCCTAAAACAGGGCTTTTTTCATTTTTTCATAACTTGGGCAAACAGAGGTATTTTTTCACAAACAATATATTGTCAGAAAGCTGGTTTTACGATCTTTGCAATGGTGGTGGTTTTATTTTCTTATTTTTACCATTTTGTTGTCCTTTTCACCTGCCAAAGACAAAAGTTGTTGTTTTCACTCTGGGAGGTGTAACTTTTGCATCCTCGCTCTGTTTTTCAAAAATGAATAGGCATTGGAAAGCTGGTTCCACCCTCTTCTCAGATCTCAGACGTGATTTTTACAAAATTTTCACTAGGTATCTATTTTTTTCAGAACTCATCCTTTACCTTTTAAGTTATTTTCTTGGGAAACGTGCAATTAGGATTTTTTTTAAGATCAAAGAGGAATTATTTTTTATTTGAGAGTATATATACTACTATTTTTCTATCATGTATTTACATCACATTGCACTCCTTACTCCATTCAACTATTTTGGTTTGAAAAAAAAATGGAGATTCACTTGAAACATAAAGGGTTGTATAGGGTAACCATGGGTACAAAAATTGAACCTACAGGTGCTACTGAAAAGAGAAAATGGTTTAATAGGTGTGATGAAGATTTTGGTACATTATATCTATCTCTTTCATCTGACCTCCTTTTCCACATTGAATCTTGCACTACACCAAATGAGATACTTTGGAGTCTTTGTTTGGGAAGTAAGATACTATGAGAGGGTTTCAATTAGAGAATGAGCTTATTGGCTTAAATCCTAGGGATTTTGATAGCATCCAGGATTTTTTCACCAAACTCAAGTCTCTTAGATTGTAGTTGTCATAGTGCGGTGTTCAGAAAGAAGACTCTCAGTTGACATTGTCCATTCAAGATTCTAAGCTTGGACTCGATTATTCAGTTTTTGTATCTACCTTTTATGCCACTATGGATGCACTTGGTACGAGATTCACTATGCCATCTCTTGATGACTTTGATTCATCTCTCACTCGATAGAAAGCTAAGTTAGCTAGCATGGGCACGGTGAAACCTTCTTCCTCTTCACAGGCACTTATTGCATCACAGGAGCCCAGAGATTAGAAGGCTTCTATAGGCAAAGGAAAGAAATAGAAACAAAAGGATTCCAAACTTCATGAGCAAAAAAAGGAGTCCTCAGATTCATCCTCCTCTTCTAAGGGGAAATAATTTAGGAAGGAGAAGTCTACATGTGCATATTACAAGAGGGAACGACATGCAAAACACAATTGTTACAAGAAGGACATTGATGAGCTGAAACATCTTCTTCAAAAACATCAGATTGATTTTCCTTCTAGGATATCTGCATCATCTTCTTCTCCTCATTCTTCTTCTTCAGAGTAGCATAACATAGGCACAGTTGGTTTACATACTTTATTATATATGAAGGGACATGCTCTTTGTGCTTCTTCAAGTATTGGATCAGGGAGATGACTTCTAGATTTAGGAGAATCTCATCATATGGCATCTTTGTAGTCTATGTTCACTTCCTTTGAGCCTTGCACTATGTCTCCCATTTTGATGGGAAACAACACTTACATGAGTGTTACAGGGAAGGGGTCTATTAGTTTTGGGGACAACTCCTTTTAGGATGTTTTGTGTGTCCCTCACTTGACAAATAACCTTCTTTCCATCTATCAGATAACACATGGGGGCAATGGGAGATCTATTGAGTTCACACCTGATTCGGTTATCATCAGACTTGGAGAGTAGAGCAGTCATTGCTATTGGGATAGTGGATCACTCCTCTCAGTTGTATTCCTTCACTGATTTTGCTATTGGTGGTTCTTCTATTTCTACAACTGTTCCTCACACTTTCAGTGTGCATCATCATTCAGAGGAGAGATTTGGCTTCTTGAACATTGGTGTTCTCACTTTGGATCCTGTTATTGAGCCTTTCATTCCATCTCCTCCACCTCCTATTGCTTCTTCTATTTCAGTGCAGCAGGATCCCATTGATCATCCATCTTTGGAGGTTTCTATTGAGTCTTCACCTACTTCGGCTTCTTCATTTGTTAAGGTCACACCTGCTTCTATGGAGACATCTTGGTCTGCACCTATTCCACCTTTAGAGATTTCTTTCATTCGACCTCTTCCCTCTCACTTCTTTCTAGAGATGCAGTTTCTTCACTTTTTTGGAGTTACTTCATTCTGGGGGGGATCTATGGTCTCTTTCTTCCTCTCTTATGGTGGGATTCTTTCATGTATCTTTGTGATGAATGGTGTCCTTGGGGGGTCTTATGGAGTCCTCCATTTTTCATCACTTAGGTAGTTTATTTCATTCTATTTTGGGGAGGATTTTTGTTCTCATGTGGTTTTCTCCTTTACCCCGTTTGATTTTAGTTTGCATTGCATTTGTACCTTATTGTTGGGACTCATCTTTGCATAATAATTCACTTCTCCCTAAGTTGCACTTATGGGGGGGTGTTGGTGTAATTAATTATTTAATTACACTCTAGGATAAGTTTACTTAGGTAATTATTTATTTCCTAGGATAATTATCATTTAATTATTATCTTATCTTATTGAGCTATGTTTTGTTCAAGATAAGATTAGGGTTTCTTTTTCCTGCTTTATTGCATCATTTCCTTTTTGAAGGCTTATGTACTATTTGTAAAACAATTTCATTCAATAATCAATAATTCTGATTTTTGCTTGCACATTGGCTTTGAGGGTTTATAGAACTTCTATTGTTTTTTGTTCTAAATATCTTTGTATGTGATAGGTGATTACTTGAAGGTGTTCTTGGGGACTATGAAGTTGGTTTTTCAACTTCTACACTGGGCGGGTGCATGGGGATCGGTAGGAATTTTGTGGCCACTTTCAAAAAAATTTAAAAAGATATAACGTGAACGCGCTATAATGCGAGCACGTTATAACATGCTCACGTTATAGCTTTGTGTGCCGAGCCTGAGGCTCGGCCACAACGAGCACATAATGTGAGTGCATTATAACGTGCTCGCATTATGGCTTTGTGTGCCGAGCTTGAGGCTTGGCCACAACGAGCCCATAACGCGAGCATTTTATAACGTACTTGCATTAGTACATGTTAAAAGAAAAAAATGAAACTCATTCATTCCTGCTAAAATGTTCATGTCTATAATTCTTCAAAACACCCTCGCATTATGAGAAAGTTTGTTTTTTTATAGATTTATTTTGTCTCTTTGTCTATACTCACTCCCACTCTCTCCCACTCTTTCCTACCCTGACCCACCCTCTCTCCTACCCTCTCTCACTCTCCTTACTCTCTCCCACTCTCTCGTACCCTCTCCCAACCTCTCCCACTCTCTCCCAATCTCTTCCACCCTCTCTCCCACTCTCCCACTCTATCCCACTCCCACTCTCTCCCACTCTCTTCCTCCCTCCTACCTCCTCTCTCTCCCACCA
>VDFB02095744.1:0-28514 GCA_007258455.2 Sequoia sempervirens | reverse complement strand
TTGGAAGGGGTTTCATGGGAATTTGAAGTTGATTTTGGCAACCAATTTCATATCAACACTTCCATAACAATGATTAGACCTGTAGCTACATATTTCACATTCTATTTCAGTCTTCTACCATTGTTATCATGCTCATTTCAACCTTCATACATTGTATTTTCATGCTGACATAGAATGAGTATGTTATTGGCATATTAGGTATTCAAATATTTCATTTGTATTGGGTTTAATAGAGATGTTACAGTCTAATAATTTTCATATCAGACATAACTGTCATTTTAATTAGACCTTATATCTTTAATTTAATGGCATAAATGGAAGCGAGTTTATCAATTTATGTTGTGTGATCATTTATATATTAGTTATATGCATTTCCTTTATATTATTGGCATTGAAAACACTCAACCAAACATCAAAAACAATCAAACAAAACTCAAAAAATCAGAACAACAATCGAAAAATTAGAATTCATGAGTTTGCACAACAACTATTTGACGAAATGTCAACACTTTGAAAAATGAGTTTTTGGGGTTAGATTTAGTGGGATATCTCAACATGACATTCTATCACATCTCAAGTGGTTTGATATTTTGTCTCATCTTTATGAACTCTTACCTGCACCAAACACACTAGAGGATTTATGAACATGGGATATTATCAGTGATCATGTTGTAGGAGTGATTTTTCTAGTGTTAATCTTGACACTATGTGTGTTGTATCAAACCTTGATTGTCCCCACACACTTTGGACTCGACTTTGAGAGATCCATGGAGACTCTCATATCTCTCCATTCCTAGAGGATCCTATTGTAGATTGTCTCATTCCTCTTCTAGATTCAGATTGCATACCCTTTGACAATGATACTTTAGATGATCTTGAGTATATCACAGGTCTTGTATGTTTTGATGGTTCAAATACTTGTTTTCATGTTCCCACTCTTCAAATTGAGACTCAATCTTCATCTTTTGTTGTTCCGGGTCATCTTGGCATCGCCACATCTTTAGCTCCTATTGGTTCAATGCAACAGGACATCTATCATCTTCTAGACATAGCTATTTGGGATTCATATCTTGCAGACAAATCATCCTTATTTGTAGAGTCCTATATTGCATATTTGGAGGATTAATTTGAGGGCATTATCTCCTCTTTGTTGATAGCCACATCATTGTTGTTGGCCCACCATCATCTTCATCATCTTTGGAGCTTGTTCTACATCAGTCTTTGTAGGATCTTGGATTAACATCATCTCATTCTGACATGTGGATACTTGAGTAGTTTTTTAGAGGCACACATCATTTGGATTTGGATTTCTAATTCTTTCATCTTTTGGAGCTGGCATTTCCAATCACCAATGGATATGTTTCTTCCTAAGGGGAGAAAAGTTGTTTGTAAGTAGTGGATCGTGTTTTATCTTCAGGTTTTCATCATTGACATATGAGCTATATCTTTATGGGTGGATTCACATCCTCATTTTCTCTCTCCTTCTAAGGGGACATTTATTGTACTTGTGTGAAAAAAATTAGGGCTTGGGGGTTGGATTGAGTCGTTATAGCCTTCTTTCACTAATGTAGTTATTTCATTTTTTCTTTTTTTGAGAAGTGTTTTTTCCCACGTGGTTTTCTCCTTTTCTTTGTTTACGAGAAATTCATTTAATTATACATGGGTACCTCATCGAGCCTTGTAGTTAAGACCCATCCATGCATCCATCATTGCATTTTTCATTAGGGTTTTTAGCTTCTCTCTAAGTTGATCTTAAGGGGGGTGTTGGAATAATTAGGAACATCACTTGATAATTAATTAATCATTAATTAGTTATTAGGTTCCTTATTACTTTAATTACTTAAGATAAACTTAGGAGTGTTTTTTTTATTATTAGATTGAGCTATTTATAGGTTAAGTTGTCTCATTGCATGAGATATAGGCACTTGTCACAATCCAATCAAACCCTCACCTAGGGTTTTCACTTTTGCTTTTATAAGCATTCATTATTGTACTTTGTAATCATCTAGGTATTCCATTCAATTGACAATATAATTGTAGGTTAATCTCAATATCAGATGCTTGTGTGGATTCAATCATTCTCTTTTGGTTGCATAGAAAATTAGTTGCTTTGATCTCTCGTAAATGTGATAGACATTTTGGTTGTAGGTGATTTATGGGAGTTGTGGGGTTCACTATCAACTCCAACACCAACAACCCTCTTTATTTTCCACCACCTAAAATTAAGGGAGAAATTTCATGATATTGTGAAAAGATGGTACATTTCATTAAGGATAAATTATTTGATCCATTTACATCTTTAAATGAAGGTTTAAATAGGTTTCAAAAATAAATATTATCAAAATTGAGGGGCCCAGAAAACCACCAAGGTGGGTGAAAAACCAATAGAAAAAATCAAGGGATAGGATAATTTTTTCAAGGTCCAACATTAAACCTATCTAAAATAGATATACATAAGTTTGATGGTATAGATGTAACTTCATGGATAAGTCTCATGGAATAATATTTTAAACTCTATAATATATTTGATAATGCAATGGTTGACATAGCTTCACTACATTTAGAATCTGAATCTTATCAATGATAAAAATAGATGATGAGTGGAAAACAAGAAAAATTATGTAGTTGGAGAGAATTTACTAATGAATTAGTAGATTACTATGAGAAACCATGGAAGGGAATCTACTTAACTAACAAATTTGAAACAATTAAGTTTTGTAGTTGAATATAATGTTGATCATATTAGATTAGCAATGTGAACCCAAGATGTGACACCTTATCAAAGGCTACAAATATACACCAATAGAATTAATGAACAAATTAAACATGTTGTTTGATTATTGGAACCTTGTAGCATTTAGAAAAATAATGTAACATCCCCAACCCGATTAGAATCCAAAAGTCCATGAATAATCACTAGGTGTTATTCCCTTGTATATTTACCATGATAAAAAAATGGAGAAATCAAATGTACCCCACAAATATCTAAACACCCTCTTTGTTACATCCTAATGTACTCATTCATAATTAGCCATAAAATGATTAATGAGTCCCACTGCTTGGATGATGTTTATTCTTGAACATGCCAGAGTATGTATTAAACTTCAAACAACACTAGCATAAGATAACTTGGCTATATCCTCCATCTCATTAGGATAGACACTACAGTTAGTCCCCACCAAAATAGGAACGCATAAATGTTTGCAAGCTAACATGCTTAATCTCTCCAAAATTGAGTTCACATACTAAGTTTGGCCTAACTTTTTATTGGCTCTATCTCTTCTTATCTCCATCCTCAAGATGAACCTAGCCATCCATAAGTCCATCTCAAATTGTGTTAGAAGATAAGATTTCAATTCATAAATCATACCATTCCTATTATTGAAAGCAACATATTGTCACCATATAATATAATAATAAGGATGAAATAATTGTCCCTTATAATAAATACAATGATCTAATATGGACCTAGACTTCATCCCATAGTGTGATGGTTAAATTGGTGGTGTTGTTGTTGTGGCCACCAAGGTTCAAACCCCCATTGGGCTATTGTGATCACAAGCCTCATTCCCTTGTTGATCCAGTGTTCTTGTGGGTTTGAACCTTAGTGTTAATGTTTTTGAAATTCATTCCAAGTAACTTAGTGCTCCAAATTATGCTCTAGACCTCGGTTGAGATAGTGTGCTTGTAAGCTCTCACCCTTTCTACCCTTGCTAGGTTGTTATACTTGTGGGTCTAGATGATTCATTTTGATATTGTGTGTTAATGTTGGGAATGAGGTCCTATGTTTGTGGTCTCACCTAGAGTGGGTTAGGATAAAAATCCCTCCTTGCCTAGAAAAAAATTGATCTAATTTGGGCCTCAAAAATATCAATCCTAACACAAATGTATCAAAATTTTAGTACCACATCCTAGGAGATTGCTTTAGATCATACAAAGATTTATTCAACTTACACACCAAATTTTCTTTATCTTTTTAAATGCAGAACTCTAGCTATGACATATAAATCTCTTCCTCCATATCACCATGATGGAAAGATATCTTAACATCTGTCTACTCAACTTCAAGATCAAATTTTGTTGCAATATATAATAGAAACTAAATGATTGTCAACTAAACAACTCAAGATAAAATCTCACCATAATCAATCCCCTCAATATTTGAATAACCCTTCATAATCAATCTCACCTTGTACTTCTCAACACTACGATCTAAACCATTTTTCTTTTTCAACATCCATTTACATCAATAATTTTACCTCAATCAAGCAAAGGTACTATAGGTCCCATGTGTCATTTTTATTTAACATAACCATCTCCTTACTTGTGGCCACTTTTTACGAATTTACAACATTCATGCCCATAGAATCCTTTGTAGTCCTAGGCGCGTAGGCTACTTTGTAGTCCTAGGTTCATCAATGTCAAAATTAAAGAAAAAATACATCTCTAATAAGAAGGATTATACCTATATGGTTGTTGTCTATGCTGATTGGAACCCCTCAAGAGTTGAGGTGGAGGTTCTATCTCCTCTTTAGAACTCTCTAAACTCTCTAATATATCCTCCTCATTAGATCCTTTCTAGGATTTTGGTTCAAATTTCTTAGTCTTTGGGGTAATTGAACCACACATTTCTTTTTATCCTTTTGAGATTGTAATATAGTGGAAGAAGACTTAGCTTCTCTAAAGATATCACATGTATTAGAAAAACTCTCTCAACCACAAGATATTGAATCTTATACCCTTTAAAACTAATACCATAATAAATGATGATACATTTTATAACCTTGTTCTTCAACTTTGACCTCTTCTATCTAAGCACATGAGCATATGCCTCACAACCAAAAACTTTAATTTGTCATAATGAAGGATTTTAACCTAACCACACCTTTGTGGGTGTTAGGATGCATATTTCCAAGTAACAAGTAATAGGATTTGATTATACCCAAAAAGTATCCAAGCTAGCTCCATTGAGTATACTCCTAGCCCTCTCCATCAACATCTAGCTCATTCTTCTACAACTCCATTCTACTGAGGGGTGGACGAATTTGTGTTATGTATTTCTATTCCATGATCCTTCCAAGATATTTTGAAATTTACTAAACAAAACTCATTGCCATTGTTAGTCCTCGAAATATTAATATTTTTAACAGTTTGATTCTCTATAAGAGCTTTACACTCTTTAAACTAACTAAAGACTTCAAATTTACTCCTAATAAAATATAAACATGTTCTATTGTAGTCATCAATGAATTAAACATAATAAATAGATTTTAAAATTAGAGGAGCATTAACAAGACAAAAACATCATAATGTATCAAGTCCAATACCCTAGAATCTATATGAGAACTAAAATAAAAGTGAACATGATTTTATTTTCCATAAACATAATTTTTACAAAAATAAAACTCAAGGTTATATTCATTTATCCCCATAAAGATTTTTTCAACGTCCTTAGACCCTTTTCACCTATGTGACCCCTCCTATGCTACCATAACATAGTTTTCTCTAAAATAAGCTTAGTGTCTAGAGAATGAGCACCTTCTCTAAAATAAGCTTAGTGTCCAATGAATGAGCACCCTTAGGTACTTAGAAAACATGACCATAACAAATGGATACAACAGTCATTTTTGTTGTTGGTTGCAATGATGAAGGTGAAGATTTTGTAAATCTCTTAATTTTAGGATTAGAAGAACTATTTCACTAAACTATGCATGCATCTAACTGAAGTAGAGTGCCTATTTGAACACCCTAAGAGATAACCATAGCTCTAACTATCTTGCACCATCCACTCAAAAATATAACATGCACACCCAAATCATTAAATTACTATATGGAAAGTAGGTTTCATAGCAAATCAAGGATATGCAGTGCATCATTGATCCCCTTCATTCATCCATCAAGGAATTAAAACATGACTCTACCATAACCAACAACATTTATATGAAAATAATCTCCAAGGTACACATTCCCACCATCATATTCTTCATATTTTGTAAAACAACCTTGATGTGATTTGTCATCTAAAAAGATGCATCAAATTCAATCAACCCTACACCTTCTAATGCATGTGTAGCCAAGGATACAACAAATACATCACCATTATCTTGGGAGGACTTTTCAAACTCATAATCAATTTTTTTCCTCCTCATAGTCTCTATTGTAATGGATAGTCTTGTTGTAGTTCCAATATTTTCCCTTGGACTTCCCAAGAGAGTTAAATCTCCCATAGTATTTATATCTAGATGTGTCTTGCTTCATGTCATTATTCTTTCCCTTTTATTTCTATCTACCATGAACATATAGGACCTTGACATATTTAAAAGTCTTCCTTCACATCTATTAAGAAAACAATGATGCCACCATCTCATCTATTTTTATTTTGGTGGTAGTTTCTCCAATAGCCATAATAATATGGTCTCATGAATATAGCAAAGAACACAACAAAATCATGCAAAGATCCACCTCCTTCATTTTTACCCTAACATAGTGCAACTGGGTAACAACCATGTTAAATACATTTAATTTTTAAACAACAAAGCCACCATCCTCTATCCTAAGGGTATATAATTTTTTCAAAAATAGTTTGTTAAATAATTTATTTTTTTTGATATAAATCTCCCAATTTATTCCAAATAAATTGTGTGGTGGTCTCTTCATGTATATTCATCAATATTCTTCAATGATTAAATTTCTTCCTTGAACTTGTTGATTTCCTCATTGGGATTAATATCCTCTATTATTACCTCATCCTTATCAGGAGATTTTCCTAGTGTTTCAACATTCTTTTTGCCTCTTGTTTGAGGCCTCGTCATGATGAAAACCAATAATTTTGTAATAAATCACACAAATAAAATCTAACTTCTCTAAAAAATTTACTATAACTTATTAGGGACAAGATACCACTTACCCAAAAAAATATCCAAGAAATTAGCAGATTTACAATCTTGAGAGTGAATTTGTTGGAAACCCTAATTTTACAATAAATCACTCAATTCTGCTCAAATTTCTCTAAAATATAGATTGTAGATTCTTAAATATGTTATTCAAAAACCCTTTAAAAATAAGAAAAAAATCACCAAAATATGGGAGATATGCGTTTCACAAAATGACCTCCAAAATTGAAAAAGATGTCTTGTCGTCATGATGCCAAGATCATGCTCTGATACCACTTGTTATGAAATAACTTGCACAATAGAAGATATAATATGAAATGTGCTGAAAATAATTGATAATAGCTAACATTAAGCTAGTTTGAGGGGGAAACTCTCCAAATATCCCCAATGAGAACACAATTCACAATCTGATGATGGAATAAGACTCACTACCTCCTATATACCTTATTTATGCCTGGGATATCACCCAAACTGACTTAGATAGCCCTATATAAGCTTTAGGCTGACCTCATTAAATAAATAACAATATAATAATGATAATATGACTTAATTAAGAGTTAAGATAGCCATAAGCTGACTATTCATAACCCTATGTATACCAATATTAAGGGCATAACAAAATGACCACATGAAATACATGCTTGCCCATAATGATGATAGATTAAATATTCTCAACCATCCCATTCTTTCCATATGGTGAGAAAATGTGGACTTCTAATGTGTTCTATCTCAACATATAGTCCTTAAATAGACATTGAAAACTATACTACAAAATCTAAACATCACTTAGAGAATTATAATGATATATTTGTATCTTTGCTGGTATTGATTTTGATAGAATTGTTGCATTTTCATTTAACACATTACTAATAGAGATTGTATTTGATCATGATATTAGTGCATAAGAGTGTTTTCACTAGTTGTTAAAACTACCTTTGGTGGTATATAGTAGGTTCTTTATGCCTTTGAATAAGAACAAGAAAAAAATGTTTTATGTCAATCCTTATGATGATGCCCACATTGTTACTTAAACATTTATTACTACATAGTTGTCTCAATTGAGCTCATTGAAATCATTGATGCTTATTACAACTACAAATAATTGAAAATTTGTAGCATCTTGTATAGGCAATTGGTGGAAGAGGCTTAACATCCTTGCAATTGTAGATGTCACACCTAGATTCATAAGCATTCTTGCTAAATAATCAAATGCTTGTGTGTTAGTGTGTTGGAGTGAGCTCCTTCTATATAAATTATTCCACATCATTGCAACCAACATTAGGTCATCTAGATATGACACTATAGAGCAATGGGAGGGAATTAAAGGCACCTACAATACATACATGTTGCGGTCACAAACCTATAGATGTTTCCTCCACTTTTGATGATGAGGCTCCGCTTGATGAAAAAAATGCATTAAATATGGGCACAATTAAAGATTGATAAATCCTTCCTTCCTTATACTTAGGCATCCCTATTGAATTTGATGACCTCAACATGCTTTCCAAACATGAATTCGATAATATCCACTATTGGAGTGCTTGCATTTCCCCTTTCCCTTATAAGTTTTAATAGTTGATTTTATAGATGCTAGTTGATCAACACACCATCATATATAGAGTAGGGAGAATATGGGCCTTGACTTGGATAGCCTATGTGTGGGGCAACCTGCAAAATTTATATCATTATCTCTAATTATTGAAGAAAGAAGATGAGATCTTATCCCCTTAAGATGGTTGTATAGGGAACTATTGGTATTATAAATTCATACTTGATTCATATAATAAGGTACACACTCCCTCAAGCCATTCTCCATCTCAATAACCATTGTTGTTGCTTGCTTCAACTAGTTTTGTAACAATCAACATCAATGTATCCACAATCCATGATACTCTTCACATAGATATTAAAAGAGATGAATACTCTCTAGGGGAAAGCATCAACATTATTTCAATGGAGCATGTACTCTTTTCAATAGATTATAATCGATGCAACGAGTTTCATCAAACCTAGGCTATTGTCCCATATTAATAGTTGAGCTTGCATGAATCAATTACCATGTCTAGTTAAATTTTCTTTGGTAGTCACTCTATTATCCTTGTTGGTGATTTGGGAAAATTACAACCTATTAAAGATATTATTTTGTATGTAGGGACTTTGTATGGGTGACATTGTGGCATGACTTTGACATGGCTATTATATTGAATAATATCTTTCACCAACAAGGTGGTGACCAATCACAACTATAAATTTCAAAAAAATTATAGCCAATATTAGAAATATCAATCCGAGTCTTTCTACCTAGGAGCTACTTTTGTTGTTGATGCAAGAACATCCTAGGAAAATAAGCTATCCAACATCAACCAAAAAATGATCTTATTTAATTTTTGTCTTTTTTTTTTTTCATGTTGTTGGTGAATAAATTAAAAATGCAAGCCAACATTTAATAAATAATTTGGTTACAACTTGTTGGAAAGTTGGTTATGCAAATTAATATTTGATTTTTGACCTTTTTAAAGCACATTCCAACATAAGCCTCCTTGGGAATTGGAATTGGAGGTCGGAGAGAGAGAATACAAAAAGATTAAAATTTTCATTTTCTTGTCAAATTCTTTTCTTCCAAGCTTGGGCATTGGGAATTAAGAAGTCATTGGTAATTATTTTTGGTGAATGTGGAAGTTGGAAGGTGGGTCGTGGGATTTTGGGAGTGGTCTCCTATCCATGGTTTGTGAATTCCAGAGGTATTGTGTAGCTGGTCCAAGTGTTTATGTATGTTGAATGAAGAATTGGAGAGGGGTCTATGATAGAGTGGAGTTTTGCAGGCACGATTATTGTAGAGAAGACTAGTGATGTGGTGATTGGTTTGCTAAGATTTTACTTGTTGTAGCTTGCTGATTTAAATCTAATATAAATTAGATTTGTTGTTGTTTGCAACTGCCACAAGGCTGTATAGCTTTGTAGTTCCATATTTTTTTATAGTTTGCCAATACCTAGAGGATTTTGTAATGAAACTTGAAGACTATTTTTATTGAATTTCTAGCAACTCAATCTTTGTGTTTGAAATTAATTTGTTTGCTGAGAGTTTGAAATAAAGTGCTAGTCTCTTTGAAATAATGAATAATGTGCAACTAGTGACAAAATAGAGGAAGGTTGTAGATACAATTTGAATTGTAATGGTGTAATTTTGTTTTAGTTTGTTGATGTAATGAATTTAGTTGAATAAAATAAGAACCTTATTACAATCTTTGTTTGGACATGATGCTTAATTTTGCGGGCAGAGAGTTGCCCATGTGATTTGTTTGTGTGGAAGTGGATGTGTTTGGGCAAGAGGGAGTACCTTCTTGCATCATTTGGTAGCAGAGAAGGGGATCTTGAGAGTGGAGAGAATCCACCAGAACCTACGAGTAGAGTAGAAGTGTGGTGAAGAAGAGCTCATGAGAACTGTTGCAGGTTTAAGTCCTGAGCAGTTGGGAGCTAAAGAGCCACGAAGAATCATAGATTCCAAAGAGTGTGATGTGGATTGCAGAAGATTGCAACAAGTGAGATGTGTATATTTGTGAGAAAGAAGCGCATCATATTGGATGGATGGAGGTAGTACTGAAAGAGGGAGATCTCCTTGATGATGGTTGATATAACCATGAGAATGGATAGATTGGAAGCAAGGAAACGTGAAGAATTGGTCCAGAGTGATGAAGATAAGCATGAGGTTGCAGTGAAGACATGCCTAAGGTAGGAATAGAGAAAAAGGGAGAAAATGAAGAGGTGAGCAAGGAAGAAGTGGAATTGGATGTAGCAGTGATTGAGGAAGAAAAGAATGAAGTGAGCAGTGAAGAGGTTGCAACAAATGGCAAAGGTGACGAAGATTTGTTGGCACAAATTTCAGCAATAGAGGGTGAGTGGTTTGAGAAGATCGTAGTGAATGAAGGAAAGAAATATGTTGCAGTAGTTGAAGACAATATCACAACAGACGTAGAGGAAGATGTCACAATGACAAAGAAGGATGAGGTATTTTCTGAAATTTGTGAATTCAATCATGATTTTTGTTTACCTTCATTTATGAGAGAAAAAATTGAAGAGTATGATGAGGGGAAAATAGAGGAGGATATGTAAATCTTTAATTTCCATAAATTTGATCATTTTGGTGGATGAGTGGGTAGGAAAATTTTGGTGGAGATGGTCGGTTTGCTGTGGGTTGAATCCCATGAATGAGAAGAGGAAAATAAAGAGTATTTGGTGAAGGAGGACGAACTACGTTAGACATGAGTCCACGAGGGGAAGGAAGAAGCGGGTGCAACATTTTTGGAGGAAGGAGCCACGTGTCTCAAAAATATGTTGGAAAAGGCAGAAGAAGAAAACAATTTTTAGTGCACCTCGGACAGTGATGGAATTTTCTATAGGTTGCCTTCAACTTGAATGAGTATTCCCACTACTCAACTCCATTTTGTGAGTCCAAATCACAAAAAATTCCTACTCAGTGTGTCTGATGCAGGAAAATCCCGAGAAAACAAGCTATCCAACATAAACCAACAAATGATTTTTTTTTGTCTTTTGTTTTCTTTTTCATGTTATTGGTGAATAAATTAACAACACAAGTCAACATTTAATAAATAATTTGGTTACAGCTTATTGGAAAGTTGGTTATTCAAATTAATATTTGATTTTTGGCCTTTTCAAAGCACATTCCAATAGAAGCCTCCTTGGGCATTGGAATTGGAGGTTGGAGAGAGAATAAGAAAAGATTTAAATTTTCATTTTCTTGTTAAATTATTTTCTTCCAAGCTTGGGCATTAGGAGTTGAGAAGTCATTGGTAAATGTTTTTGGTGAATGTGGAAGTTAGAAGGTGGGGCGTGGGATTTTGGGAGTGGTATCCCATCCATGGTTTGTGAATTCTAGAGGTATTGTGTAGCTAGAAGTTGTTATGTATGTTGAATGAAGAATTGGAGAGGGGTCTATGATAGAGTGGAGTTTTGTAGGCAAGATTGTTGTAGAGAAGACCAATGATGTGGTGATTGGTTTGCTAAGATTTTACTTGTTGTAGCTTGCTGATTTAAATCTGATATAAATCAGATTTATTGTTGTTTGCATCAACCATAAGGCTGTATAGCTTTGTAGTTCCAAATTTCTTTGTACAATTTTCCAATAGCTAGAGGATTTTTTAATGAAACTTGAAGACTAGTTTTATTGAATTTCTAGCAACTTAATCTTTGTGTTTGAAATTAATTTGTTTGTTGAGAGTTTGGAATAAAGGATTTTCTAGTCTCTTTGAAATAAGGAATAATGTGCAGTTGGTGATAGAACAAAGGAAAGTTGTAAATACAACTTGAATCGTAATGGTATAATTTTGTTTCAGTTTGTTTATGTAATGAATTCACTTGAATAAAATAAGAACCTTGATGCAATCTTTGTTTGGATGATGTTTAATTTTGCGGGCAGAGAGTTTCCTGTGTGATTTATATGTGTGGAAGTGGATGTGTTTGGGAAAGAGGGAGTACCTACTTGCATCAGTTGTGCATTGATCCTTTCCTTAGGCTTGTTGAGCTTGTTGGATTACACTCCTCTATACATTTATTTCCAACAAATGCCTTGATTTCTCAACATACTAAACATGTGTTGAAGTCCTTAGTGGTGCCTATTACATGGTGAAATGCAAAAAAATAAGGGGAAGATTTACTATACATCTCAATTATGGGCATCTACCTTCCCTAGTTCTATTGTACATTCCTAAAATGGGATGCTTACTTTGAATCTATTGTTTGTTGTTGGACTTGTTAATGGGGTGTTGGGAATTTTTGTAGCTATTGTCTACAAAAGTGATAACAAACCTCTCAAAATGTCAAGCTTCATTTTTGTTAAGTTTGATCATTATGCAAGACTACCTTGAGATTCACATAACTCCCACCTAGTATTGGTTGCTCCTATGAGTTGTGGCACCTGATTGTTGCAAGCTCCCCCTCTAGATGGCATGGGTTATGAAAATCCATAAATCTCAAGGCCTTAAAATTGGCAAGGTGTTCATAGGTATTGAGTCCATCAATTGTTAGGGTTTAATCTTCACTACAATCTCACGACTTTGATCTTTGGTGGATTTGTGCATCTTCTTAGTGTTAACCTTTTAGCAATATTCCCACATGCAAGACAATGTGTACATCTCTCTTAGGAAAGGGGAGAAGGGTCAACTCATGGTTATTACAACTTTGGTTTCATAGGCATTTTTATCATCAATGGACTTCAAGCCACTGATCTTTGCCTCATGTACATTGTGTTATGTTCTAAATCCACTACTATGATTTTTTTTTTGTGGCTCTATTGTTACATCCTACCCTAATTTCATAAAAACTACTTCTACTATGGGTGAATTATGCAATGAAGTTTATGGCCTTGAAAACTAGTCATGTTTCAATGAGATTATGGTATGTTTTGATTTAATCTTTCTGATATAATCATGGATGTTGATGTCATGAAACAAATGAAATGTATGCAAGGAATTTCTTTCTTTAAAAGCAAATGTGAATATGAATGTGATATGATGAAGATATTGGAATGATTGTTAGGCTAACTACCTTTATCTTCTTGAGTGTTGATGCTAGACAAACCAAGCACCTTCATGGAGAAAGAGGGAAAGTATCATCTAGAAGAGAGGTTTTGTTGAGAAGTCTCTAGTATTGGCATATGAGCTCGAGTCATTTTGTATGACTCGGTTAACCTATTAGGTTTAGGACCTGTTCTTTCCAGCCTTGAGGTAAGCTGTTTGTGTTGGTTTTTATCTCCCTCATTTTGTAGTGAAAAGTGGTCTAGGGTTCGTAATCCTCCTTGTTTCTTCTTCTACTTAAATACATGGTTGAACATATATTGGTAAATGTATGTGCCTTGGTGAGAAAGCCAACATATGTATACATGGGTTCATGTATGCGTACATGGATGCATATGCACATGTGTATATGGGATTTTTGTGCCTACAAACATGCATGTACATTCACATGCATGTAAAAAAACATGTGCAAGCATGTGTATATACATATATAAAAATATACGTTTGCTCGCCCTATTAAATTAACAAGTTGGCAAGATATTTTTCCCATTGTAATAATGCCAAGTTGACGTAAATTGATAACATTGACATTCATGGTATTTGAGTCACCTTATTAAAAGGTTAATATTAATCTCTTTTAAGCATTAAGGTCAACTTATAAGCCAATGGGAAGTTTGATGGTTTTAAGTGGTTTGGTTTCCTTTTTCATGGAAGAGTTTTTGTTAAAATAAATTAATGAATTTAAAATCATACTTAAATGTTAGAAATGTAAGGAGAGCCCATAATACTTACACTGCTACTAGAAGGAAACAATTCTTTTAAATTGAGAAACAGATACAAAGATAGGAAGAAAAAAAATAAAATGTAATCTTCTTGATGATGGATCATTGAGTGTGATCCAAAACGTTTTTCTCAATATGACACAAAAATACACACAATTGAATCCAAAAGCTAAGCATTCTAAAAAAAATGTAATCTTTCTAGACATGAGACATTTTCAGTCTCGTGTTTTGTGAATAACTTCTTGAGGGAGCCTCGTTCTCGAGTAGCTCGCAAGGAATACCTACAGTCAATACTTCAAGCTCAATTGGGCAGGTAACCTGATATTATAATATTTCTTTTGTTCCAAGGTTTCAAAAGATTACCTTTACAAGTTGGAAGCTTTATATGCAAAGTAATAAGCTAGGAGTAGCTTGATATCGCCCTTTGAGTATTAAATAACTAATAAAATTTGTGATAGGTTTGAAATAAACAAGAATGAAGCCATGCTAATGATTTGACTCAACTTTATAGTATAATATAGGCATTGAGAGAATAATGGAATAAATTTTGCATTCTTGAATTGGGTACCTATGTTGTTTGAGTCGAACCAGATTGGTCTATCAATTTCTTCTTAAAGATTTGAAGGGTATGAATGCTAGAATAGTTACATAATTTGTTTATTTGTTGGCATTCACTCCTTAGTCTTTTAGCAAGAGATTTACCTCATTTAAAGAGTCATGGGCTCTACTATGGGTTAAACATGACACTACCTCAAACTGGGTTGAGCTCAAGAGGTTTCTCTTTCTAATATAGTTGTTGATGAACTTCTGTACTAGAATTTGTAAAGAGTCAAGTGAGAGTACTACAATGTAATTTGTCACTAAGAGTCATGAATGCCTCGATATAGAATTATTTTCTTGCTTGGTTGTTGAATCTTTCTTTGTGAACATGTGTTACTTGGATTACAAGGTTGACACATTCTAGTCCAAACCCCTTTAGTTACTACTTTCGTTCTAAATAAAAGAAATGGGAAAAGATGTAGGTATTCTAAAAGATTACCCTATCTTAAATCTCCTGTCTAGATAGGACAAATTCAAACCACTATGTTGGCATGCAATTGCCAAGAAGACATGTTATGAGAATCTAGAAAACCCTAAGCGGTAAGCCAATAAATCTCAAGACCTTGAATCAGTGGTAGGAGCCAAGAATCGAGGGTTACATCAAATAACACAGGGTTAAGGGATGGTTCCATCTTTTGTCATCCAATTAATTCACAATGGTAAAGCAAGTCATGATACATTAAGAATCTTGTGTTATGGTTGTTGAGTGGGGTAGGTAGGTCCAGTATGCCCTAGGTTGGATGTGTTTTCCAAGTCGAGTAGGGTGGTGAACCACGACTTCACTCTTGTAGTGATTGTACTTTTGTACAAAAACTATGGCCATAGTGAGTGTCGTTGCCACCACGTGCACTCATCAGTTCATTGTGTCCCAAACACTTAGCTAGTCAGAGTTGTCGTACTTAGTAGGATGACATCCTTAGTAGTGCAACAGAGTTAGTTAAGTGGAGGCACATGCTAGAGCTCAGATGGCAACTGAGAGGGTTCCCAACACAACCTTTCGTTGAAGGGTAGGGTTGTTTCTAGTCAGGAAGTGTGAGAGACTGCTTAAGTCTGAGGTTGGAGGTAAAGTAGCTGAATGATGCTTCCCCTCTCATCAGTGGCATGCCGAGTCTTAGAAGACAATTGAAACAAATATGGTATTCTGACCCTTCTCTTGTATTTACTTATTGGCTTATTTTAATGATACATGAAATGAATGAAATTTGTACATGATTATTAACCTTTTCAGCCATAAAAGTGAAAGATGATGTTTCTCTTTGTATCTTACGCGAAATGAAATGCAGATACATGTTAGATATTTAATTTGATGTTTATTTAAAAAAAAGAAAGAATTGTTCCCTTTACTTACTTAATGTTATTAACCTTTGGTGAAAATCTCATGGTAATCTGTGTTAGAAGAGGTTGATTGTTCATCTATTCCTCCTAAAATACTAAATACATATACATATCAACATACCCATTATACGATGATTACTAGTTTCGCTCAAATATACTTTTTTAATAGACATTTTACTACTACCTTTCTCACAATTTTTAATACCTTACATTAAAAATTATAAGAAATAAATTAAAAAAATAAAATAAAAAAAATTATTACAACAAATAGAACTGACATTGTCAATTCCTATGACAACTATGCGCGAACCCGCATAACCATCGGTTCCTCTTCCGCAGCCAAAATTTCAAGCAACTCCTTGTGCATTTTTCTTTTTCTGTTCTTCTTGCAACAGCAGTACTTTCATTAATGCAAATCCTTGGCAGAAATGCCGCCTCGTGTAAAATCAAAAAAGTCCCAAGGAGACAATACCTCTAAAGACAGGGAGAGAGATATCACGCCCAATTCTAATTCCAATTCATTTCCAGGATGCATTCGACTGGTGAGTCCTTCGTCAGTGGCAATAAGCGTGCATGCTAAGCCAGGATCTAAACTCTCTGCCATCACAGGTCTTACCTTCTCTTCTCCAATTTTTTATTTAATTCATATCGTTTTCAATGATATTTGGACCATGAAACTTGATAAAGGAGATTTTTCCCTCTTGCAAACTTTTCTTGTATATCTTTGCTATTAGTCATAATTTCAACGCAGTTGTTCCTTTTCCGACTCATTTATTTTAGGGCATGCCTGCTCGCCCTCGAGTTATTTGGAGTTCAAGAGTATGGGGTTCAGATGAAGCGTGTTGTTAGTTTTATGCATCTGTGAATTATCCAAATTGATGACTTTTATGTTTTGGATATTGATATCTGCCTGATTTATGATTCCTTCTTTGTTACATGAAAAGTATCATATGAAATTCACGCATCTATAAATGGTTAAGGTTTGTTTGTTTGTTTTTGTTTTTTCTTTTTTTGGGTGGCTGTTTTTAACTTCCAAGTCATCTCAAGATGACCTCCATGAGTGGTCACATATGTTGGATCAAACTATACGCCATCAGGAATGAGCTATGTTAAGAGTATGTATTCAAAATGGTTTGTGAATTCCTTGAGGTGGTATCTGTGCCTCTTAATCCTCTGTCAAAGGAGGATTGGCAAACGACACAGAAATATGTGTGAAACTGGAACTGAGGCAAGCCTCTGCCGAAAAACCTTACTTTTAAAACAAGGTCTTTAAAATGGATTCATCACATCAACTACATGCGTATTTCATTCTGCTGTAGGGGCTGTCCTTAGTATGTTTGTGAATGCCCAATGACTACAAAAACAAACAAGCAACCGCATGCAAAGACATTTAACACAAAATGGGTTAAAACAATGGCAAGCAAGAACAAGAGAAAGGTCAAGAGGTCTTAGGAAAAATTGGGGATTAACAAGGAAAGACCAACTCTGAAGATCTATAAAGGAATGTATTAAAAGAAATCAATATCCTAGAAGGACATGAATTCAAAGAAGTCATTGAAGAAATCTGGATCTGGAGCCAAAGTGCATGAAGAGAGTGTGACCAAAGTGATCGAACATGTGAAGGAAGGGGAAGGAGAAAATGGTAATCAAGAGTTCGATTAAGATCAAAGAATGGAAATAGAGGAATCCTATCCAAGTGAAAAGTCAGGAAAAGTCTACAAAATTATGCAATTTATTAGTAAAAAGAAATCTGTGGAAGGGGAAAGAAGGGAGAAGCACTACACACGTTAAAATACAAAAAGAAAACAAGGCAGATATAGCAAAGGGATCCCGACTTTTATTTTGAAGAAGTGCTCGGAAACATAGCTTAAAACAGAAGCCCACATGGAATATTCACTGAATGTTAACAACTTAATTTTTATGCAAGGAATTGGTTGCAAGCATATGGGAAAGTATGAAGGCATGGTGAAAAGCTAGCAAAATCTGAAATGCAACTATGTTAATGGGATGCATTGCAAAAAAAAAAAAAATTGTATAAATGCTATGTTAACAAATTGGTCTGAAAATTGGCCATTTCTGGGTACGAGTCATACCAGAATCAGGTACGGCATGGCATGGAATCAACTGTGGGTTCACATAAGGTTCGGTTTAAGGTAGTTGGATTTGCCTGGAAATGCTGCAGCTTGAACCTGGGTGATTCTCAGATTGACATGGTGAATTTAGAGTTGGCAAAGTTTTCAATGCATATTTGTTGATTATTTAACCTACGAAATCCTAAATGACCATTGGCACACTTTACCCACATCTGAATCTATTCATATAAATATAAACGGAAAGCTGACCGAGTTCAAGCATTATTGTTAATCATTCCAAATATCATAACTAATGCTTAGGATATTGGTTGAGAGAAGAGCCCTATCTTAATACAGTCAGTATATTGCAGAAAAAGAGACAAACTATTTTTTTTGAAATTTAAGGGCATTTCCATAGCATAGAGATATATAGAGCAAATAAAATAGAGAATTTAGGCCATGAATTGTATAAAATGGGAATTTTTTGTTTATATTCAAATCGCTGATTACATTGCATTGCACAAAGCATACTTCATAGTGCATAAATAATAATTAGATGGTTACAGTTGACAAAATTTCAATTATAATATAATTTGTACAAAGTCAACTTATAAACTAAGTACAAAGTTCCAAAAAATCAAACGTAATGACTCTTGCTACTACAAATAGAGCTATGCTAGAGGGCTACAGGTCTTGATGATGAAGCTCCTTGATTTAGAGCCTCTCCTAAGTCGTTCAACCTCATGACTATCCAAGTTGGCCACTATGATCTGAAAACCTCAGGGTCAAGAAAGTCATTAAAAAGACAGTTTTCCTTTTCTAATTAGACATTATAAATTACAAAATGGGAATCAACTAGTTTATATTTATGATTTAACACTACTTGCAATTTCTAGAACAATGTCAAAGAGAACTATATATGGAGTTTCAAAGGGGAATTATATGACAAAGGAAGCAATTGCAAAGTTCAACTTTATAGGTTTTGAATCAAATAGCTCAAGATAGAGTAATAGAAATTGCTTTTGAAATAGAATCTTAAATATCAAAAGAACATAAATGATATTGAAATGTTCTCATTGATAACTATTTTAGCAGATTTGTAAAAGAGTAAAGGGAGTGTTAAATATTTTTCCATTAGATAATAAATGTCTACTAGTACAATAAAAGAGAGCAACTATTTGAGCCACAATTTTAGCTATTGTTATTCAAGTAAATTTTATTTGATTTTGTGTATAAGTAGATGATGGAGTTAAAAACATTGATGGAATTTGAGTTGAGAATTTGAGAGATTATAGGTACAAGTTTCAATGGAAAATAAAAGGACAAGGAACATTCCCTTTCAATGGGACAGTTACTGCTGAACTATGTGGATCGTTAAAGAGAAAATATACGAGGCTTGCTTCGGGAGGGATTAAGATAAGTCCACAAGACTAGGGCATGACTTGTCTCAAGGCATGTATTAGTTTGCCTGATATCTATTTAACATGCATGGAATGCTACATTATATATGTCTAAAGAATTCATGTACTGCTATTGTACTCCTCACAAGCTGATGCAGAGCAGGGAGGCCAAATCCTTCATTCAATCACAATCTCACAAAACTCAAACAATTCTTGCTTATTCTTCCACTTTTGACTCATCATTCCTTCACAAGGCACTTGACTCCAATCACCCAAAACTACTATCAGGGCACAAAACCTTTTACAGAATCTTCAAAACACTTTGAACATCATATTATTGGCTGATTCAAGCCAAGAAAGTCCCCTCAAACACTGATCTCACTCTTCCTCAAATGCTCACTCCTATGAGGTCTATTCGCTTGTAGTAGTCCAAAATGGCTAAAACGGGTACAACCCTCCAAATAGAGTGAATCTCCAAAAACAAAGCATAGATTCAAGGATCCATTAAGACCTATTTAAACATATCAAGAGATCAAGTATGCTTACTTTGGAGAGTGTCCTTCTAAAAATGACTGTCCTGCAGCAAACTAGGCTTAATTAGGTCTCTTTTTCAAAGTGACCCTGTGAAATCCTTCTTCCAAATCACCAAAACCAATTTCAATGTTCTCAATGGGTCCTAAATAGACTGAATCCACCAATTTTATCAAGAGAAAACACTATAGTTGCCGCGAGATTGGTACTGGTACCGGTACCAGTACGGCATTTTTTTGAAAATAGGAGACGGGGGTACTTGGAGATGCCATTTTTTTTTTTAATATAAAAATTAATAATATATAGAAAATCTGAAAATATAATGACATTGAACTTTCAAAACAATAGTAGTAGTAAAGTTTACATAATCATAGTTCCAACTTCTAAGTTCACATTTGACATTTGACATTACATATTCGATTACATATTGAAATTCAAAAATATTGATAGTTCGATTGGTTGATATGCAAACAAAAAACAAAAATCAGAAATCTATCTGATATATGAATCTCATATCATCTACACCACATCAATATCATCCATGTCAAGGTCCTCAGCTATGATGCTCTCCAAATACTCATCACTCTCTAACTCAGGTTCCTCTGCTGGTAGTATAACTGGGGGTAAATCAATAAGGCCATCTGGTTCAACCACTTCATCCACTATGGCTGCAACATCTTCATCAGGTGAAATTTGGTCCCATTTTGCTGAAGGACCCTCATTGTATGCAGGATCTACACGAGAGAGAAGGCGAAGTGAGCTATGAATGTACACCAGGTTCTTTGCTTTCTTTGACCCCAATCGGTTCCTCTTTAGTGAATGAATAAAACCATAAGTACTCCAATTTCTCTCACAAGATGAAGAGCTAGCTACTTGTGAGAGTAATCTTATTGCAAATGATTGCAATTCAGGTGTTTCACCTCCATGGTTCCACCACCACTCTATAGGGTCTTTCTTTGCTCGCATATCATATAAAGCTTCCACAGAAGAAAAGTCACCATGCCCACGTGAAAACTTATTCCATTGACTCCTTATAATTGATGCTTCCTCACCTCGGCCATATATCTTTTTTATTGCAGCCCAAAACCCCTTCATTACCTCTCTATCCTCATATGGAGCCCTCTTATTGGTCTCTTCTATATTATGCCATTTAGGATTTAAGGCATAGGCAGCACAATGAAGAGGTGTGTTAAGTTTGTTCCATCTTCCATGTAACTTACCTTCTATCAAAGGATATAGTGAAGGATCTTTTGCATCTGTTATTTGCTTAATTCTTTCGCACATGGAATCTATTTCTTCATAAATTTCCCCCAAACATGGCTTGTCCGAATCTGCAAATTTGATCACCTCACATATGGGCTGAATAAAGTCCACAACAAATTTAACATCAGCCCAAAAACGGTCATCAAGGATCATACCTCTCACCTCAACTGCATCATTTGATGTAGATTGCCTCCAAGCTGCCCATGCATCACTAACAACCGTGGAACACAAAGCACCTTTCACTTCACAAAGACGGTGAAGAAGAATAAAATAAGAAGCAAACCTTGTATCAGCTGGTTTGAGAAGCTCCACCTTGGCAAATTTTCGATAAATAGCTTGCGTTTGGTGATGGTTGCATATAAACATTTGAATTTTTCTGCCCTTTCTATGAGAGCTGAAACCCACTCAAACTTGCCAATATCTTTGAGCGCATTATTCAATGAATGCACACAACATGGTGTCCAAAATATATGCTTATATTTCTTTTGCACCAACATGCCTGCTGCTTTACAAACAGGGGCAGCATTTGTAACAATTTGTACTACATTTGATGCCCCTACCTCCTCAATGCCGTCACATAGCTGGCTATAAAGATACTCTGCATTTTTTTCATGCCCCGAACAATCCAATGCCTTAAAAAAATAAGGCCCTTCGCTGCATGTTACCATGATATTAAGTAGTGGACGGTTTCTAGTATCCGTCCACCCATCCATCACAATGCTGCATCCTTCAGAAACCCACACTCTTTTCAATGGTGAAGTTTGTTGCTCTAATCGAATTTTTTCTTTATCAATTAGAGTAGTGCGAAGATTTTCATACATAGGTGGTCTATATCCAGTTGGTGCATTGCTAATTGCTTGGATCATCTCTGTATAGAAAGGTGATTGAGCAACATTAAATGGTATTCCATTGGCATAAAAGAAGCGTGCAATTGCTGCATCAACCGCTTCTCGACCTTGCACATTAAATAATCTGCCAATGGGGTTTGAGCTACCAATGTGTGGCCTCTTGTGAGAACTTTCTGCTGCTACATCTCTTGAAGACACATCCACCTCTGCCTCTCTATTGATATTCTGATTTTGATTTGCAGCAGTGTTTGTTGAAGCTTGAGAGCTCATATTAGAAACTTTACCATTAGCCCTTTCTTCATCCCTCACAGCCTCATATCGTTCCACCTCATTTGTACAAGGATCAACACCTTTTCCAGGTAGGTGAAGAAAATGAGCCCTCACCCTCGTGTAAGTACCTTGCCATGACATTGGGCATAATTTGCATGAGATCGTGGCTGTTCCACCTGAACCTTCGGCCCCTTAACACGATCAACATACTTCCACAACGGATACAAGCCTTGTTTGTTTCCCACACTCGACATCTTGATTCAATGATTCAGATTCTACACAAAAACAAAAACAAAAAAACATTATGATTAGAAATCAAATGACTGTAGCTAAAGTTATGAAAAAGGAAACAGAAAAAAAATAAAAAATTGAAATGGCTGTAGCTTGTAGCTAAAGTTATGAAAAATAAAAAAAGAAACAGAAAAAGACATGTCTTTGAGGAAATTATTTAAATGAACCATGATTCAGATTGCACAATGCACACATCATGAGCAGTAGCACACTCAAAATGAATCCAAAATCAGGAAGGAAATCAGGAAGGCCATAAAAATTTAAAAATTAAAATGGACCATGGTACATGCTTTAGTTTTTGACATTTTGTGTAAGAGACAAATGATCAAATCACATCCACAGACCAATAATCTCCAGGCAGCATACTCATGAGACTTGAGTCCATGACTCAAGTCATTATTGCAGTGCAAGCCAGGAGCCTATTTTAAAAATTTTAATTTTATTATTTTTCAAATTGTTATTCAATATTCACTTATTTGTTTTATCTACAGGGCAGTCATCAACTCATCATGCATGCCATTTTAATATTTTATTCACCAGTAATCTCCACAAGGGCATTGCCCGCCCTTGTGGAGATTACTGGTGAATAAAATATTAAAATGGCATGCATGATGAGTTGATGACTGCCCTATAACCTCAAAGGCATTAAATTTTTTCTTTATTCTCTATTTTTTCTTAAATTTTTGGTGCCCTATAGATCGATAACTGAAGTCTGATATTGATCACCATTCACCAATAATCTCCACAAGGGCATTGCCCCTGTTTAAAATCATGGCATATAGCCACGATTTTAAACAGGGGCAATGCCCTTGTGGAGATTACTGGTGATTGTAAAATTTAAAAATTCTAAATACAACAATGAACAATGTCAACAAATAAATATTAAATGAAAATCAAAATACGGTATACCAAATGACGAATAGAGTCTTGACGGAATGGTGAATACTGAATATCAATAAATTAATAAAACGAAAGTTCAAAGATTAAAAACGAAAATGAAAAAAACACTTACTGTGTATTCATTAGACTTCGATTCCTCTCTTTTCTCTATCGTCGGCCTCTACAAGCTCCTCTGTGGCGTGCTAAATGATGGCTCACACTTTAAAATCTGTGTTTGATGTATTTTTAACATAGTTTTAAATCTTTTAAAAACGCTATGGGACTTGGACAGAGATTCTCAGACTTCAAGGAGACGCTGGACATTTTGATGTGGAGATGGGAGACGCATGGGAGACTTCTTAGTGCTCAACTCAAAATCGCCCCATGCCCTGGCAATGCCTTTGGTGGAGACCCGCCTCCCAAGCAAATCCAAGTGGAAAACAATTCATTAGTTCATCCAAAATGCAAAACCCTCACTCTCTAGCCATCTTAAGCATGCCTGCCACAAAATGAATCTATACCTTTCCAAACCTCATTCTACTCTGCTGGCCCACACTGACTTTTACAATCAGAGCACACTGAAACTACATCTAAACATGCCATTCCAAGAAGTTAAGAGCAATTTCAATGGTTGGAAAAGCTTGATATTCCCATAATACTCTATCAAAACCCTTAACTGCAGGGTTCTTTGCCCGTTCTCAGAGAAAGACTTATAAATCACTTCAAGTATAATGAAAATCACTCAAACTAAAACCAATATGCAGTAAACTAATGCCCCTATCAAATTTAATGCACCATAATCCAATACCCCACTGTATGGGACCGTACAGGGGCCTGTAACAAAGAATTACCATTCAAAAACACAAAATTTACAGTATAAAACAGGGGTTTCTCAATGATTTTCTTCATATATCATTCTCTAACCTCTTCCTTGAGGTTATACAAACATTTATAAACTTATTACATCAGAAACAAATGGCCACAATTGACCCTTAAACTAACTGACCTTTAAACTTCCTTATTCTTGCAATTTTTACACTTTTTTTTGCAACTTTTCAACATTTTGACAATTTTGCAACATATAACAACATGAACTCAAATGACTTCCAAATACATTTAAAGATGGTCTATTAGACCTTATTTAATGCTTAAAAGACTCAACACACCAAAATCAACCTAAGACAAACTTTAGACCTTGTTTGCAAAGTGAGCCAACATGGTACCCCTGCACCACAAGCCTTCTAAACCTCCATTTATATGACAATCCTAAATGGAATGTCGTTCCCTAACTAGTGCAGGGCATGCATTTAAGCAGTGAGTTTCACCAATCAACAAAGCATTAAGCTTGCAAAATATATAGGAAATTTAAATATAACCAAAATAATCCTTCATTTTGATATAAAATACTGCTATAGTTCATTTTTTCAGAACTACAAGCTGATTTTTATCTTTCTGATTGGAACCATTCTACTTCCGGTTCCACAATGTTTATATATTGTTATGTATATACTTATGCTTCCCACTTGATTATACAACTGTCACTACCCTACCTGCTTGTCATTAGAACTTGATGACCAGTGTCAAATTGAAGCTCCAAATTATCACACTTTGTTAGCATCTAAAAAGGAAATTTGTCCCAACCTAACCCTGATAATCTAAACAACTGCTTTGGTATTATTGTTGACAATTGAAATGTTAATTTTTTTTTGAATAGTTAGGATCTCAAGAATTCCAAAAAAACAAACTTCTTTAGGTTGATATCAAGCCAATAGAGTTTCATTTCAGTTTAGTCTAGCTTTCTATATTTACTTTTGGCAAGTACTCTTGTAAGGTTCAGATATGTTAAAAAAATAAGATAGAAGCCTTACTTAGTATTTATGATATTGTCTACTATTTCCCACTAAATTGTGTCTTTCGATTTATATACATGGAAAGCATTACTATGAGCCTAAGGCAAATAATAGCAGTGTGGGATATAGAGAAAAAAGCTGCACATCTCTTAACATTCCATGTTAATGTTCTTAACATCAAACATAGAAGCATACCAAAGAATGTGTCTCTATTTTAATGTCCTTAACATCTATTAGAAATATACGTCCATTCAAGGCCGCCTAGCTATGATTTGCCTTAGGAACTTGATGAAATCTTGTGAATATTTCATGGTGAACTACGTCCCGATGGCCAATGCTCAGTTTTGTGCTAAAAATTAACAAAATAATCTGATTAAATAGCAATTTCGTGCAGTTAGAGTTTCACGACGAGTTGGTTGGGCGTTTTTTTGTTGTTGCAATTTTTATGCGATCTTTTTGCAATTTAATCCCTTAAAAATCATTGAACGTCATTGGAAATCACAACTGATTAAATCGGGATTTTTTGGGGAAAACATTATTTAGGCCGAAGATTTTTAAAAATTGGGATTTTTGCGATTTTTTGAGGATTTATGCTTCTGAGTTCTATGGGTAGAGCATATGATCTTGTGTTTAGATTTTTACAAAATTGGCAGCATTCATGCCATGATTATTAACAAAACCTCCCCTAAAGACTATACATTTGGCATTCTTGTACAAAATGGCCTGGTGGTAGATCCCAAGCTTGATTTTATTGATGGTGTCTACTATTAAACTAACTATATTTGTAAGACGACTATGACTGGACTATGATAGGACTTATATTAACGACATTGATAAATTCCTTGACTGAAGTGACTATGACAAACAATTAGACATTTATGAAATTTCAGCCTTAGATACTGTCCTTTTTTACTATGCCTACCCTCTGCTGCAAGAATTTGATACCTTGGGTTGCCTTGGCCATATTGAACTGCTCCTATTGTGGAGATGATTTCTTAGGTGCGCAAAGCATCATGACATCCAATGAGGGATTGTGTGTGTTTGTCGTTCCTTTGAGGTAACATTAGATGACTACCACTTCCTTGATCAGTGCCACCAACCATGTTTCTATGCCATTTACTGTGCCTATGGAAGTCAATCCTCAAAATTTTGAGCCCTTGCGGGCGAGAGAGGAGAGGCTAATAGGGCTTGGTTTGTCAACAGCCTCATTTAGTCTCACCCTGAATTTGTCCCAAATATAATATTTTCCCAATTCCTAGTCTGCTCCTTGTCCCCTGTCATGATGAAAATGTTAGTGACAAATGCAGACAAGATATGTATGTTGACCCTGTGCTTGGTTGAGCCTTATATGAAGTCCAGTCCAAGCACCTCCGAAACAGTTTCTAGGATACTACCACCCTGGAAGAAGACTCTTCTCATCTTGGCTTGTTTAATTTCACCAATGAAATCATTTGACATAGGTTTCCACTAACTTTGATGATCAGCCCCATGATTCTTGCTTCTTTGAGAGCTCTAGCTAGATGTGTAGAATGACGAGTTAAATGGAGTTAGAGCTGGTAAATATGCTTGCAAAGAAACATCTTGAACATGTGCAAATGTGTGAGGTACCTTGCCATCCTACAAGCATTGATTATAAATTTATAAGTGATGTCAATGGCTGTGCCATCTATACTTTGCATGATCATATTGATTGGCTGCATTCTCTAAATAGCCTTATCTAACTTTTCCCAAAGCTTTATAGGCATGGCCAACTATTTATATCGTTGCTGGCGATTGTATCTTTAGGATTATTGATGGACTGATTCAAGAGGAAGTCTGCTATTTTATTTCCTTTGCAATAGCAATGATTTACCATTAATGAGGATATAGTCTGATATGTCCCAAGCTTTATTAAGTATATTGTTGATTATTCAATTTGTTGAATATTTTTTCCTTATACATAAGATAATCGCCACGGAATCACCTTCAATTAAAATCTTATCAATGTTGCACGATTTTTAATTTTACCAGTTTGAGGCCAAGTAGTAAGGGTTTTCTTCTGTTTCATTACCTTGCATCTGAAGCACTTGCCTCTTGAGTTGCCATCAAAATCAAGTTTCCTTATACCATTGGGTGGTGGATTCCATTGGACACAGATTTGATTTGTTAGTGGGTGGTTGAACCTAGAGATCCCATGAATGGGAGATGATGATCGATTTTTAGTTAGAAGATAGTTTCTTGCTTGCAAGTCTCAATTTGTAACTTGTCGCTTAACGTACTTGTTGGACTAGATGCATTTTTTTAATAATATATTATTTTAATCTTTATTAAAAATTACAAGGCAGTAGGACCCATGTAGCACACAAGGACCTTTAAGTTTTTGTTAATGTGAGAGGCCTGGTATATGTAATCCAATACTTCAGCCTTTTCACTCTCTATACTTTTTTCCTATTAGCAAAGCCTTTGAAGCATACTGGCTTATCATAGCTTATTGATTACTATAGTATTGGGGGTAATGATGCCTACCTAAAATATGATTCTCTCTTTGATAGGTGAATTGGTATAATAATAAATGTACACACACACATACATAAACATAATTGTCACCCTCAATTTCAAGAAGAATGAACATATCTGTATATATTCATCTGTAAGCACATGTTTGTGGTTTTAAAGGTTCTGGGTGTACACGTTCTTGTGAAAATTTTACTATTGCGCTGCCTTTTTGTGGTTTGTATTTGATTGTATAGTCATGGGGAGAAACAGATATTGGTGAGGAGGCAGTTGGAGTACAGATAGATGCACCTGCGAGAGATGGAGAAGCAAATGCGGCACTGATTGAGTATATTAGTTCGGTAAGAATTATCTATGCCTAGCTACACTTCAAAAATTTTATTGTGATTTTGGAATATGGTTAATGCTACTAGGATAAGTTGGCAATAGAAGCCCACAGTCCATATGATTTTAAGGCTCCATTCTCATACCAGGGCA
>VDFB02095742.1:0-37429 GCA_007258455.2 Sequoia sempervirens | reverse complement strand
AAAAATTTATAGCATATAATAAAGCTAAATAGGTTGTGTGTTAATTGTTGATGACGATGTTAGTTGCAACAATAGTGCAGATAAAATCCTCACAGGAAAACTGTGAAGAACCTATCTTTACTTGAAAGACTGAACCAGGGCAACCTAAAAGTTTGTGTAAAGGGGAAAGGTTGACTTAGCTTAATCCCAAGGCTCTGGTAATCAGGTCTTGACCATACTAGGTTTGCTTTAGGGTATGATGTGATATTGTTGTTAATCTCAAGGGGTCTATGGTTGTCTCCGGTTTCTTTTAGAATCATAAGCATCAAATAAAATATTTTCAGTTCAATCACAAAACAATTTCATGAAATCAACAGATTTGCAATAATATTTCACAAATATCAAACAATCTTGCTTTCACTTAAGCAGATTTAGCTTTAAGAATTCAACAATTTCATAGAAACATAAGATTTTCAATAATATTTCCATTCATTCATCTCTTTTTTGGAACATTTTATGAAATTTAACATCTAATCTAAAATAAAGTATCAAAATACTGAAAAGTAAAATTTCTCCTAGGTATTCTCCATGCATTCCCCAAGATTTAATCAAATAAAAGAAAACTGCTCTATACTTCACATAGGACGGTGCAATATTTTAAAGAAGGGGGTTTAGTTTGGACACTGAGTAGGTTCTATATGCACCCTTAAATGACGCATCATACAGTCTTGTCCAGCTAAATGAAAAAACCAACTACAAAAAATACATGAGATAGGTAGCTATCAAATTGGCTTCAATATTGATTAAGTTCTATGTGCATACAAGTTTTTAATCCAGAATGATTCAGAAAATAGGAAAAAAGAACAAAACTTAGAGAAGGTTTGGCTCTTTCGACATCCACAAATTATGAACTTAACTTAGAAAGAAGTATCCCCTAGCCTTTTATAGAAGCAATACATAGGTAAGAAGAGAAAAATACATGAGAGGAAATCCAAGGGACGAATCACATCAAGGAATGTGGAATGTGGTGACTGGTAAGAGAATTGCAAATGAAGTCAATGAAATTCAACCTCCATTTGCACGTTGATGTCCTTCGGGTGTTTCATCTTCTTATTATCGCCAGGATAATAACTTGAATAAGGATAGTATGTAGTAACTTTGCCATACATTCAGAACGATTGCTTTATCGTACTGTTCCTACACTTTGGTTGTACCTCGGGCTTTCTTTTCTCGGGAATGAGCTTCCTCGGAGGTTGACACTTTTCTTTGCCATATGCGTAATACCAAGATCCCCAGTATTCTGATGACTCAAGCTCCTCCTTTGCATAATTTCTCGAAATGTGTAGCCTAACCTAGATATGATTCTATCCGTGATCCAATTTTTCCTGACCGTCCATACCCAAACTTTGCATCGCAATCTGCTTCTCCTACAATCACCAATTCCACCTATTAAATCCATTTTAAAATATTTTATAAAAATATCATGTAAATAAAACCATCATTAATTCATTATCATTATAAATCCATCATAAATAACACGCTTTTAGTAAAATCATATATTCTTGCATAATTATCTTGTTATATCGGGTTATCGGACCATCGGACATTTTGGATAACCCTAAAATTTTGAAACTTTACTTTACGTTGTTACCCGGTACCCGGTGTTCAACTTTTACCCATAATTTTCTGAGAACCTTGGCTTTTACTAGAACTTCCACATTTACCGGACCTTTACTCCCAGATTAGAACACTTTGCTCAACACCTTGCTTTACCTTTTACATTTCTAGCTTTCCCGGTTCCCAGTACCCGATACTCGGAACACTTGAATTATGAAGTACTCTTTTAAAAAAAAAAATTCTCTTTGTGTTTCACTTCTGACGATCTTTCCAACTAGCCAACACCTACCATAAGCGTTATTTTTCACTTGAGGTCCCCAAGTCTTACAATCTTGAGGCGTGTTGTGAGACCACACAACAACTTGCAACCAATAAAACCAAATTTAAACCAAAAATTGGGATTAAATCACTAGTCGTAAATTATAATTTATGCATATTTTAAAATAATAGCTCTTTACATTTACCTAGATTCTGACATAAAAATAGTAAAATTTCTCTGGAAATATCCGTGTGTGCTTTGATTAATTCCAATTTCTGAAACTCAGTGAAAAAAATTAGTTCATTGACATTGAACTACATAATTTGGTAATCCCCCAAAGCCAACCATGGATAGAGCCTTGTTGCCAGTCAAGCGTCCATAGCCCCGACAAGGTTATCTCTGTAATTCCCCCAAACATAGCTCTACTGCCATCTAGGCGTCTATAGCCCCAGTAGAGATATTTGGATAGCCTAAAGAGTTGATTTATATATATATTGATATTTCATTGATAGCTCATTTTTCTTTTGATATTTCATTGATAACTCATTTCAACTTGCAAGCAATGAAGCCCACTATTAGGTTGGGAATTACAATGGTAGCAAAGGTTGCCTTTTGATTTTTCATTCAATGCAAATCCCTTCATTGTTTCACTACTTCCCAGAAACTCATTTATTTATTCCTTGTTGGTGTGTATTTCAAACTAAACTTTACCACTCTTATGCTAAATCCTAGCTAACTGCAACTCACTATATGTTAGAAGATGTGCATAAATTAAAATTTAGTAGCAAACAATTTAATCACCAAATTTAAATCTAAATTTAGAACCATTAGTTACCACCCTTTCATTTGAATTTTATGGCAACTACTAAATACTCGGTTAGTGATTCCAATTTGATAGTGATGCACCACATTAATGGATCAAAAATGTCATGATGACACTTAAACATGATCACATGATTTTTCATTAAATTCACACGCCTCAATACACACATATCATTTCTTTCAAATTTTCCAGGTGATGACATGTGTTGCCTTACTAGATTCATTTTCCTTTCTGCTTTGCACACATGGGCACCTTCATGATTAATATGACTTGATAAAAACATAATGAAATGACCACCATTAATTTCAAAATCTTTAACTTGCTTGATTCACAATCTTCGTACTGACCAACTTTGAAGCAAATTATCACTAATTGTGTAAGAATTAATTTGATCTAACATTTTGCTCTCGAGAAACTCGTCTGGTTGCCACCTCACTTACGATTTCCAAGACTTTGATCTAGGCAACTATGTACCACAACTTCCTCACAGTTTTCTATAAATTCCACACTTCTCTCGAATTCTTCACACCTTTTGATTTTCTTTCAATTATCATTTTGCATTTATGTTCTGCTAGTGCTTGCTTGCTTCTAAGTCATGGATACTCTAATTTGCTTGACCTACTCTTGCCACCATAATGTTTTCATGGGTCTCATCATGGCTCAAAGGCTTCGCAATGTTTTGTTCATTTGGACTATCAGTTTCACTGTGCCAAACTTGTGCTTTGTCCTCGAGGAACAATATGCGGAATTCAAAGCTTACTACCAGTTTTATTTTGACTTGGCTTCTCACTTTGTAGCATCGCTCCTAGACATTGGGCTCTCTATTGAAGATGTTCGATCGGCTATGAATATAATAGTGTGGCCTTAATATTTGGAGAATCTATATATTGTTATGTTTGTTGCACACCCGACCATTGGAATCCCTTCTATGGATGATATTCCTTGGTTCCTAGAACATGGGGAAGTAGTTCCACTCTAGTTGTTCCTGACTAACCTCCATACCCCTGACTTTTAAGTTCACCAGGAAATTGCCTACGTAGGATATTTGGCCCTGATGGACGAGGCATCCCAGATTAATTGAATAGCCACCCGTGTCTACAACTTAGCTCCCTCTTTTGCTTTTTTTTGTTCTTTCTATAGCAAGAATTTTGGTACTTCCATGTATATACATGATACACACACACACACACACATATATATATATAGCTTTATCGTACATTTTAAAGCATGTATTTACTGTGTATGGTTTTATTGTTTTCTCATTTCACAACACAATGTTATAAAATGTTTAAATTAACTCTCATGCATATGGTAAGTTAAGCAAAATTTGCTAATGTGAAGGGGAAAACAGAAAGAAAAAAGAAAGAAAAAAAAGAAAACAAAAACAAACCCTACAAAAGAAAACTAACCCTAACTAACTAGAACTTACCCTAACAAACGACTAACCCTAACAAAGCAATTTATTTTAAGCTCAATAACTTTTTTTTTTTTTTTTTGGTACGAATTAAAGCAAGTTTATACTTTAATTCACTGGAATAAATTTCAAATGTCCTACTGTAATAATGAATTATCTTAAATTTTATGTGTTTAATAAATATAAATTCAAAGGCGTACTTACCAATAAATTGGCTCACATGTATGAAAACTACCTCATTAAAGGTTGATTGCACACACTTTCACTGATTCATCAATACTCTACCTTCTTTCAGTTCTCATTCATGGTTTTTTCTTTACTATGTTTAGTTCCATGAACGACTGTGTCCATTTCTTAATTTTCTTCTCCTTCAAAAAAAAATCCTGTCTTCGGCCCTGTCTTCACTTTGAACTTTATTAGACCAAGTAGTATCACAATTTATATTGTTATCAAAGAGAGAAAAATTAAAAACTTGATACTCTATATCTTGCATGAAATCAAGAAAATTTCCCTTTTTAGCTTGTGAATTTTCAGTTTGGAATGAAAAACAAACATCTCCCGCTTGATTTTCCCACTCTTTCTCTTCACTAACATTCTCCACATGTGAAAATAATGATGACTCATCAATGTTGTTTCCTTGTTTTTAGTGCAGTATTTCTGAGTCTCGACATTCTCCCCTGTCTTCCTACAAAACATTAAGATTTTCTTCATAACAATTGCAATTAACAAACTGTCTTGATATATCAATTAAATTTTTAACATTTTCAATTCCACTAGGGTTATACTCTTTTTCAGAATTCAAAGTATTTCTCGTTAACAGTTCCTTTCTTCTAGCAGTTAAAACTTCTTCCATTAACGAAATCACCTTGTGTAGCCAAACTTACCCTAGTTAAAAATATTTCACAATCTAGTTCACCATGATCAGTTGTATCATGAATTATACCCTCAGTGACCCTACCAAAGGTGAATAAACTCAAAGGATATAATCTCTGGTTAAGAATTTTTCAGAGTTTCTCAACTTCCATTTTCAAAATACCGGCTTGCATAGACTTTCATTTTACAACTACTTTTAAACCCGAAACCAATAGATTCATAAACAAAACATGGAGGGAAAGATATATATAAAAAAGTGCCCTCCTTCTAGCACTAGTTCCTATTGATGACGATGTTAGTCACAACAATAGTGCAAATAAAATCCTTACAAGAAAACCGAGAAGAACCTATCTTTACTTGAAAGACCGAACCAAGGCAACCTAAAAGTCCGTGTAAAGGGGAAAGGTTGACTTAGCTTAATCCCAAGGCTCCGGTAGTTAGGTCTTGACCATACTAGGTTTGCTTTAGGGTATGATGTGATATTGCTTTTAATCTCAAGGGGTCTATGGTTGTCTCTGATTTCTTTAGGAATCATAAGCATCCAATAAAAGCTTATCAGTTCGATCACAAAATAATTTCATGAAATCAACATATTTGCAATAATATTTCATGAATATCAAACAATCTTGCTTTCACTTAAGTAGAGTTAGCTTTAAGCATTCAACAATTTCATAGAAACGAAATATTTTCAATAATATTTCCATTCATTCTCTCTTTTTTGGAACATTTTCTGAAATTTAACATCTAATCTAAAATAAAGCATCAAAATACTGAAAAATAAAATTGCTCCCGGGTATTCTCCACGCATGCCCCAAGATTTAATCAAATCAAAGAAACCACTCTATACTTCACCAGATTGCTTCATAGCTAGGCATAGGACAATGCGAGCTTTTAAATAAGGGGGTTTAGTTTGGACACCGAGTAGGTTCTATATGCACCCTTAAATGGTGCAACATACAGTCTTGTCCAGTTGAACGAACAACCCAACTACAAGTGATACATGAGATAGGTAGCTATCAAATTGGCTTCGATATTGATTAAGTTCTATGTGCATACAAGTTTTTAATCCGAAATGATTCAGAAAATAGGAAAAAACAACAAAACTTAGAGAATTTTTGGCTCTTCTGACATCCACAAATTATGAACTTAACTTAGAAAGAAGTATCCCCTGGCCTTTTATAGAAGCAAGACACGAGTAAGATAAGACAAATACATGAGAGGAAATCCAAGAGACGAATCACGTCAAGGCACGTGGAATGTGGTGACTGGTAAGAGAATTGCAAACAAAGTCAGTGAAGGTCAACCTCTGTCTACAAGTTGATGTCCTTCGGGTGTTTCATCTTCTTATTATTGCCAGGATAATAACTTGAATTAGGATAGTATGTAGGAAATTTCCCATACATTCAGAATGATTGCTTTATCATACTATTCCTACACTTCGGTTCTACCTCGGGCTTTCTTTTCTCAGGAATGAGCTTCCCCAGAGGTTGGAGATTTTCTTCATCGTATGCGTAATACCGGGATCCCAGTATTTTTATGACTCAAGCTCCTCCTTCACATAATTTCTTGGAATGTGTAGCCCGAACTAGATATGATTCTATCCGTGATCTAAATTTGCTTGATCGTCCATACCCTAACTTTGTATCGCAATCTGCTTCTCTTGCAATCACCAATTCCAACTATTAAATCCCTTTTAAAACATTTTATAAAAATCTCATGTAAATAAAACCATCATTAATTCATTATCATTATAAATCTATCATAAATAACACACTTTCGAGAAAATCATATATTCTTGCGTAATTATCTTGCTATATTGGGTTACCAGACCATCAGAAATTTTGGATAACCTTAAAATTTTGAAACTTTACTTTGCATTGTTACCCAGTACCCGGTGTTCAGCTTTTGCCCATAATTTTCCCGGACCTTGGCTTTTATCGGAACTTCCATATTTACCGAACCTTTACTCCCGTACCAGAATGCTTTGCTCAACACCTTGATTTACCTTTTACATTTCTAGCTTTCCCGGTACCTAGAACACTTGAATTACGAAGTAATCTTTAAAAAAAAAAAGATTTCTCTTTGCTTTTCACTTCCAGTGATCATTCCAACTAGCCATCACTTGCCATAAGCATTAGTTTTCACTTGGGGTCCCCAAGTATTACAGTCTTGGGCCGTGTTGTGAGACCACACAATAGTAATTATGTGAGCCTTTACATGATAAAAACAAGTCAAATGCTTATGCCAAAGGCTGCGTAGGAAATGCATTGGAGATTCATAGTATTCTAAATATTATTCATTTAGGTAGTGATAGAAACCCATTCAAAACACATAAGTGTCCATAAAATGCATTGTAAAGAGAATTGGAATTAATGAATGTTAAGGCCACATATGAAGGTCGATCTAGAAGCCATAAATTGGAAAATGAATAGTCCATAAAATGCATTGTAAAGAGAATTGGAATTATTAGAAGAGTCATTGTTGTCACTTGAAAAGGGGCAACTCATCCATTTTAAGAAGCTAGAAACATTTGGACTGTTTATGTGTTGTATATTAAGAGTTTAAAGCAACCACATTTCATTCTAAATAGCTAAGTCGATGCATTGTTAGTTTGTTGTTATAGTGGTGGCAGAAAGGAGAGAAAAGGTGGTGGATTTAGTAGCTTGTTTATAGCATTGAGTTGCTATGATTTAAGCATACATAGAGGTAGCTTCTCTACCTTTTTTTACACTCATTCATTCTGATTTATTCATTCATAATTCTATTGTAGTTTTCTATGTGAGAGAGTAGTTGAGTGCTTAGTGAGGAAAGAGAGTTTATTTTAGAGTATTTGCATTTTATTGAGAGCTTTGGATGAGGCTAGAATTGGAGATAGATTGATTTTAGAAGGAGAAAAAGCATGACCATGGGATTGAGCTTAGGAAGTGATATCTTCATTGGGAGATATAAAATATAGGCATGTTGATTTTACTTCTTTATTCTTTTATGTTAAATCATATTTGAGTGCAAGTGCTTGAAGAAAGATGAATTATCTATTTTGTTGAACTTGCTTATTGATCTTTCAATCAATCTTATTTAAAGAGCTTGCATGATCTTTGGGTGATTTATTATGAGATCTTATTGGTTGAGACTATATATATACATATCTATTCTAGTTGTTGAAATTGTGTGGTTATATAAGATAATCTTAGTGTATTAGCTTAAATACCTAAATTGTCATAGATTATATGTATACTTCATAGGTTGTGAAGTATGGGAAATAATATTACATTGAAGTGCTATCTTGAATTTTTTAGCTTATGATGTTGGATAAACCTTTATGGATAAAGAGGTTAGTAATACAATGAGAATGATAGCATGATAGACATGTCATCATTGATAGGTTGAACCATGTTGATAATCTATACTCAATTGATTACTCATATCTCCTAGAAAGAAGGAAGAGAGTCTTTTCCCTAGGGTTAGAGTGTAAACTTGATTGTTATAACAATATTCAACATTAGGGTTGAAAAATGTATTTTTTAATTATATTATTTTCTTATTTTCTGACTAAGAGTCTATTCCTATTCACAAAATTCTAGAAGAGGACTCACATTTCGGCAACCCAAATCTATATTGAGAAGAGGACTTGTAGGTGCAGAAGCACAAACTCCTCTCAGGCTAATGTCCTCCAAATTATATACAAATGTAGTGAACATTGTAAATGTGTGAATAGTTGAGTCATATTGAATGTAGAGGTTTTAATATTGTTTATGATCACTTGATTGTTGATTATAATTTTGAATAGAGTCATTTATTGGTGAGATTATACTTTTGAATAGAGTCATTTATCATTGAGATTATAATTTTGATTGAATTCATTTAATGTTGCAACTATACTTTTGAAATGGAGTCATTTAATGTTCTAACGTTATGATTACTTGTGTGGTTAACTTGCATATTCTTGGGGTTAGGATAATCCATGATAAATGGAGTAACCTAGTTGGTCACTTAGTATGGGTGCATGTATGGTTAACATGGTTGTTCCTAGGGTTAGGATAATCCATGGGAAAGGGAGTAACCTAGTTAGTCAATTTGTTTGTCATCACCTTTTAGGTTGAAACTATGTTTTGAATGAAAATAGTAGGTGTGGTCACTTACCAAATCGAGCTAAGGGTCGGTAAACATATGACCTACACTCAAAGTACTGGGTGTTGAATTCTTTGGCCAAAGTGGTGTAAGTAGCCACTGTTTACACTGTCACTTCATTGTGATCTAGGATTGCATACTAGGAAAGGAAGCTATACATGTAGGTTGTAGCCAATGTATGGTATCTCTAGATATGTAGAACACAACACCATGCCCAGGAAGGTCAGTATTATGAGGTTATCAAACCAATCTCTTCGTCGAAGGGTAGGGCCATATTACTAGTTAGGTAGATGTGCAGGGGACCACAGTAAGTTCATGGTTGGCGAAAAAGTGCTTGAGTGATTCTCTCCCTCATACAGTTGGCGGTCGATATTTCAGGATGTATGCACCAATATTGGGGACAACTAGAATGTATGCACTAGTAATGGGGACATCTAGAATGTATGCACCAATTTTGGAGACATCTAGGATGTATGCCCATGAAGGGACATTTGGACCATTTGTATCTTTGTTTCATTAAGCTCTTGGAAGCTATGTATGTATTCATGTATCTCTATTTTTGAAATTGTAAATGGAAAAATGCTATCATTACATGGGATTATGTAATATGGAATTGTTACTTGGGATTTGGTAATATTTCTTTGTAAATGAAATGGAAAAAAGTTGAAATGGGATTATTTCAAATGTGCATCTTGTTATTGAATTAGAAAAGAAAAATTTTATTGCTTATATTGAAAAACATAAACTATTCACATGTGGGTAAAAACATAGGTAAATTCATTGGGTTAAACATTGGGCATGTTACACCACCATGGGACTTATCCAGTCCGCATCTTCTATTGATTTGATTATTTCGGTAGCTAACATCTTGTCTATTTCAGTTTTTACTTTCCTCTTCATATTTGGATTTAATCTATATGATATTTTTTGGACTGGTTTAGCACCTTCTTTAAGTTGAATTTTCATCATTCCAACCTCCTTAATTCCTTTCATTTCTATAAAATTTTGGGGAAATAGATCTTGGAATTCTAACAATGCTTATATTGTTTGTGCTACTACCTTTGCATCCCAATAATCACCTATTGTTGCTAATTTAGGATCCTCTTTTGTCGCAATAGTTGTCTCATTTAGTTTGAGGTACCTTCATTGTAGTATTTCTGTTTATGTGTGGTGGATTCTTCTATTTCCCTCTCTCCTTGATCTATTTTTATGTTTGGGGTCTATTCTTCTTCGTCATCTTCTATCGCATAATAATGTTTTTTTGAATTGGTTACTTCCCAGTTTTCCCAGTTAGTGTACTCATATACCCATTTCTTTTGTGGATGGTGTGGAAGAAGGTTGTAGTACCCCGTCTCTCCTGGTCAATATGCCAAGTTTTTTCTATGGAATTTTGTGTCTAGTCGAATAGTTGGATATATAATCTATCATCATACTCATTATTTTCCTCCCAATAATGTATACACATCTCTAAGTGGTGTTGCAACAAGATATCTCCTTCATAGGTGGGTATATCTTAGTATTCCCCTACCTTCGGTAGAAATCTTGCTTTGATAAGGGTTTTAAAGGCTTCCCACTTTTTGATAGTTTGTTTGTGAATGTTGTACCAACATGTGTCAGTGCAAGTAAGAGTATGCGGTAAAATATCTAGCCTATGTCCTTCATTGGGGAATATTCTCTCGATTTGGGATATATAAGATAGAAAATGTCCTATTGTAGAGTATTTTGGTAGCTTAATATGAGAAACTCCCTTTGTAATATGACAGACTTGGTGAGAATCTTCATTTTTATCCTTCTTATCACTTCCTGCAGTACTACACATGTCCTTCGCTACACTATCTTCTTTTGTTGGTGTTTTTCTTATCATAAATACTCTCTGGGAACCAAAGATTCTATGCGAATATGCCTCCTATTCATCCTACATCCATGCCTCTAGTACGGTTTCATTGTCAGTAATCCCTTCAGTGTCATTTATCTCAATCTTTCCTTTTGAATTAAGCTCCTCCAAGGTTTCAATTGTAGGTAATGTAGTTATGGTGTTAATAGTACTATCATTATCCTCATACTCCCCTGCATTGGCTTCCTCTACATAGAATTATTCTTTCTTTTTACCTAAGGGGATGTGGATAATTATTTTATTATCCGCAAATGATATCTCTTCCTTCCTGGCATCTATTACTCACTAGGAGTCTACAAACCATCTCAACCCTAACAATACATCAAATGAATCAAAGGTTTCCTTCATTGTGACCATTTCAAATTCCACCATTTTTTTTATTCATTTTACACTAACTTTTGCATTCCTCCAAGTACCTAGGGTCTTCATTCTGGTACCATATGCTAAATTAATATTATAGGGAGTTGGCTCTAGTACCAGTTTGCCTAGATACTCCCAGATTCTCTATGGAATTAAGTTTGCATATGATCCTAAATCAACCATCACCTTTAGAATATTTTTATGATGAATGCGAAGATCAATCATTATAGATCTAGTTTTCCAATGTTTTCCCACTATTCTAACTTTTGGTAAGTTCTTTTTATTCCAAAACTTACTAAATTGTTTCAATTTTGTTAGTAGGTCATGTTGTCCTACCAATTTTTCCAACTATTTGAGTGCCCTTACTTCTTGTTTTGTAAAGTATCTATTATACTCTTTCTCCTTCTCTTGATCTTGCTAAATGATTCTTTTGGCTTGTTTTAATATTTGATCATGTTGCTCTTTAGTAGGGTGAATTCCTTCTTCCTCTTTAGAGCTTTCTTCCTTTGTCGTTACCACATTTTTCCTTCTAATGTTGGCATCCTATCTAGTTACCACTACTTCATTACCCTTTTTCTTGGGCCTAGACTCTATTTGGTATTCCTCTTTGATACTACTTTCCTTTGTAGTATATCCCTTGTCTTTTCCAACTTTGCAACACATTTTTCCCTTTCAAAGGGTTCTTAGGTACTTTGCAGAGGAGTTTTTCCCCTCGTTGTATTTGAGTCTTGTCGTTTGTCATTCTATCCTTATGGTTATGCATTTTTATAGTGTTGGCTTTCCTTTTCATAGTTAAATATGTCATGGTCCTCCTCACACAAAATACACACTATTTCCCCCCAACAGTCAATAGAAAAATGTCCTAGCTTTCCCCAATTGAAACAAGTGGCATCGACTCTTCTTCCTCTTCCCCGGCCACAACCTCTTCCTTCTCGAAAGAGGTCATTGTCGTTGTATGATCTCAAACCTTGAATGGCATTAGCATTTCTCTAGTTTGGCTGACATGGCAGATCCCTATACCTGTGGTCCTGTGCATATAATAGTCCTTTCGCAAGTCCCTTTACATAAGTCATTTCCCTATCATAGTTTGATTCTTCTTTCACCTAGAATTTATGTGATGGTCATTTTGATGTCTCGCGGTCATCCCATTCTCCACAAACATCACAATATAGTGAATTTTTTTTTCTAACAGTGTGGAGGTCCACCCTTAGTGTATTTTCCTTCTTCTCTCCAACTCCCATTGGACATTCATTTCACATGTGCCCCTCTTGGCCACAATATGAACACCATATATTAGGCATGTGTGGTCCTATCTCCTATTTCATGAGTTTCTGTCTTAGTCACAATTGATCCATTTCTAGTTTTAATCATTCCATTTTCTTATTCTCTTTCTCTTTCTCCATTTTACACCATGGTTGTCCTTCTATCCAACATGCTAATGTGACTAATTCTAAATATGAACCAAAGTATCTTCCATCTAAAGCTATTTTGAGTTCTGGTGTGATTACGGAGAGGAACCACTCTCTCTTTTGTTTGTCATTTAATGGTTCTTCTAACCTTCAGGTTACCTCTTTGAACCTCCTATCAAATTCTAATATAGCATCATCTTCCCATTGTGATAATTCCCTTAATTTTCTTGCTCATTCTATTGAGAGTTTCAAACTATCAAAATTCTCCAAAAATGCTTGCTTTACCTCATCCTAGGGTCTATTATTTTATGGGTATGATTTGTGATACCAATTTAATGGTTCATCTCTTAGGGAACCAATGAAGTCAGATAGTTTCATGCTTTCACATTGCTCATTCTCAATTTTCCATATTGTTTTCCAAAAGAAAATATGTTCTGGAGCATTGTTGGTATCCTTTTCAAAAACATGCATTTTCCCCATTGTGCCCATTTCATCTTCCTCTGAGAAACTCTCTTCTTGACTTGCAGTATTACTCCTTTGACTACTAAAGAGGGAACTAGTCTCATTGTCACTTCCTAACTTTCTACAATCACTTTTTTCTTCTATTATCCACTCAATAGGTTGATTATTACTTTCCAAAATATCCCAATTTACTATGTAAGTTGTCCACAATTTTGGTTTCTAGTTTGTGCTTAGTTAACAAATCCTCGGGATTAAGATTAGGTTCCACCGCTTTTTCATTATGCTCCTCTGTAGTATTCTTGGCTTATGTTTCATTTCTTCTTCCTTTCCTATTATTGGTTGCACCCACATCGGCGTGCTCAAAAACACCCTTCTTGGCATGCTCCCCTCTTTTCTTTAAAATTTCTTCTGCCATTTTTCCAACTTGCTCTTTCTCTCTCTTTTCTATTTCTCTTTTGCAATACCTTTCCTCTCTTTCCCAAGTTTTCTTTAGTCTCCTTTCTTCTACGTTCATTTCCATCCCTAATTCAATGATTTCAAATATCTCTCTTTTCCTCTTGTTTTCTCCTATTCCCATATGTTTTCCTGGTCCGGACTTCTATTCTTCTTTCTATATGTGTATCTTAATTTTGAAAGAAAATCTTGAATAATTGCATCTTTTTGAGGATCTCTCATATCCCTCCCCCCTTTCCATTCATCATCCCCTAATGGCCTACCCCCCACTCACAAAGGTGGCCCTTAGGGTTTGATAGATTTTAATTTTTTTGCCAACTTTCCTCCTTTTTCTCTTTTTATGTTTCCAATTTCTTTATTGTTCTTTCCAGGGTCTCAACAATAGAACCAATATTAGCAAGAGAGATGGGGAAGTACAGTTCGAAGATATGTACCCTAGTACTCTTATGTAGTATTTTTATACCCCAAAGGATACAGTAAGAGAAACAAGCATCTGCAGTAAGATTCTAGAAGGAATAATTAACATACATCACATCAACATCAAAAGAAATATTCATCCATTCATTAAACACGCATATATAATCCTTATAACTCCTTTATATTATATCAGAACCTTATACAATAGCAGGTCTGAGTCTCTGTTCATATATCACATCTCTCTATCTATCATCCTATCCTCTATATCTTTAGCATATGATTTACATTGCATATATACATACATTCCCTTGAAGGGACATGACCCCTAACTATAGCTAATGCCTTTTCTCGGTATTGCAGACCTTTTTCGGTAGCCTACAGTAGGTTCTATTGTAGCCCTTGACCTGCTAACAAGTTCCCTTACCATCAAAGGCTAAGGCAACTCTATGTGAACACATGGAACTAAATTATGAGTAATTTTTTAAGGTGATCCACACTTGATGCACTACAAGAATGGTGGTTGAAAGGTCTTATCTAGGCTTAAATAAACTCACTAATGGATATCCTTAATATAATTGAAGTTATAAGAGGTCTAATTCATAAAAATGAAATATGTCAAATAGCCTTATACAGAGAGTAAGCCACTCTCAACCTTCACTTCCCCAAACTATAAGGTTCTTGAGGGTTTAGCCTAAAAAGGTGATTTTCCCTTCCAAAAGGAATTCCTTTCAATTCTCCCCTCACTTTACATACACTTGTAGAATTTTGGAGTTTAGGTCTTCCCCTTTTTCATGAAATCAAAGGTAGGACTTGGCTAAAGGGAAAGAAATCCAATTATTTCAAATTCCTAGGATTGCCTTTTGAATTGATTAAGGAACTTGACTAAGGCATAAAGTGAAAAGCTAGCCAACTTCCCTCTTTAGCATAATAAATCCAAACAATTCTTTAAGTGCCACCATTTTCATATTTCATGTGCAAGCAAGAATCTAAAGATCCAAGGTACAAATCTTAAGGCAACATAGTAGATTCAAGGTTACATAAGGTGGATCAAGGTTGTAGGTGTGGGACTAAACTAGAATAAAGTGAATTCTAATATTCAACTTGTTAGAGCTTAACAATCACATATCTAATAACAAATTTTAAGTTAATCATAAAGTGTTCATGAAAACAAATCACACACTTGTTAAATTTAAAACTAAGTACACTTATCAATCTTTATTAATTTCTTTACATATTTCAATAGTATTTAAAAACTAAACTCTCTTATCCAAATTACTCACTATATTAATTATTTAATTAGATTAAATAGTTTTTGAAAAATAATTTTTCTAATAATATTGCAAGAACGTAATCCCTCTCTATGAACTATCACCAACACTAATTTCTTTTCATCAATACCAATTAAGTAGGCACAAAGAGCTCACAAAACTTTAAAATCTGTTTTAAAACTAGAGAGGAAGTAAACATGTGATGACACACATATCATTGAAGTTTTCACAGTAAAAAGAAAAATATGTCACATATCTAATAATAATTTTTTATGTTAACCCTAAAATGTTCATGACAATAAATCATCCACTTGTTAAATTTAAAACTAAGTACACTTATCCTTCTTTATTAATTTTCTTATAACTTTCAATATTATTTCAAAAGTGGATTTTTTTATTTAAATTAATCACTATATTAAATATCTGATCAAATTAAATAGTAAAAAAAAAAAAACAATTTTAATTCCTTTTTGAATATTATTTTATGAACTATTCACCAACACCAATTCCTATTCATTGATATCAATTCAACCTACAAAGAAGTAAACCTAAAGTAGTATACACATCATTGAAGCTTTCCATTCATAAAGAAAAAATATATCATAGTTCTAATAACAAAATGTTAAGTTAATCCTAAAATGTCACTTGTCAAAAATCATCTACTTGTCAAATTTAAAATTAAGCTCACTTATCTTTTTTTATTAATTTCTTTACATATTTCAATGTTATTTCAAAACTAAACTCTTTTATCTAAATTAATCACTACATTAATGAAGTGACCCACATATCATTGAAATTTTCCACACTAAAAAAGGAAGATATCATCTCATATTTTGACATCATCAAGAAAAGTTCAAAAGAACAACCAGTTTTAATCCTACCAAGCTGTTTTAATCCTACCAAACTTATAGTTCCTTTAATTAGTATTCTTAACTTATTGTTCCTTTAATTAGTACTCTACATTAGCTGTACATTAACATTTACCTACTCCATACAAACTCTAAATTTGATGGCTGTATTGAAACATTTTTATTGTAAAATATCTTAAAATTTTAAGAATATTATATTAAATAAGATTTTAAATAAATTATCAAAATTTCTATAAAATTATACATGGACCAGTAGAATCAACTGTCAAATAAAATCAAAAGTCAAATTTAAAGCATTCATCAAATAGATATTTAAAGGAGAATAAATGTAAAATTTCTATAAACAATAATAAAATCACAGATTCACATGACTTCTTAAGTTTTTAACCCAAAATCACATCACTTTTACTTCAAGTGTCCATCAAATCCGTAACTCACTGAGTACAACATAGACTGCTGACCAAACTGTTTATGAAAACATTTTCTTTTATTTAAGGATTTTCAATTATAGAATCCAATTCGGTTTGAAAGAATATATTTTTTAAACATTAAAGATTTTTTAATTAGAAAAGAAGAGGTTAGAATCTATATTGGTAAACATATTTATCAGTCACCAATCAAACTTCTTCATTAACGTAACAAATATATCATGGTTTTAACAAATTTACTTTATTTTTATTATGATAAATCATTTTTTCTAATTGTATATGCTATAGATTGCTGGTGGTAAATTTTCAATGAGATGAATTTGTCATGACGATGAATTTATCGACATGATGAATTGTTGACGGTGAATTTACCTAAAACCGTATATCATACTAATAACAATAATAAACCATTTTCATACACATGAAATACCTATACACACAGTATTTTCCACTAGTGGAGGCCAAGATTGGACTTCGTATATCCCTATTATAGATATGGCAGGGTCCTCTGTGAAATCCAATTTTGTAGGACTATAATTCAAACCAAAGGAACCAATTTTCAACTATTTGTTCCACGTTCTTCTGTATTTATAGAAACTTGGACTAGTATGACGGGCACACAGAGGAATGCATTGAGGCAAACGAAGCATTTGGGGGCCAGAGTACGGCACGTTAAACTCTTGTGTCCACCACATTCCTCCACACGCCAATACCACCGTTGAAACCCACCCTGAATCCGCCAATCAAGACAATCATGGAACGGAAACAATATAAATGCAATGCACCCCCATCCACAATCTCACATATAAACGTAAACACATCTTTTTTCCTCAGAATCCAGTACTCTTTTGTCTCCATTCCCTTCCTCCAGGTAAGTAAATAGTCTATTTTCGTTCTCATTTCTTCACTGTCATCTTGCATTGTTAAAAGCAAGTTTTATCCTAACAGTCTTTTTATTCGCAGTAACTTCTTTTTGGCTGTACCATATATATTCCTACTCTGCGGGCCTGTTTTCATTGTCGGGTTGTAGCCCAAAATATCATATATTGATGTTTCAGAGTCCCTTGTTGACCTTCTGTAGCTTATGATTGCCGTCATTCACAAGTTTTACAAAGAAAGTGGCATATCCACAAGTTGGGGATTCTTTTTTCGTTTACTGTAATGCTCTGATTTAACCCTTTACCATTTGTGCGGTAAACCAATCTTAGATTACAGGACTTGTTGAGAAGCAGCTTAAAACATATTTATATGTTCAAAAACTATTCCAGAGTTGTCTTGGCCCAAGCTATTGTTTGTCTGGACTCTGCATTATTGCTGCAATTGTTTTTTAATTCCTTTCTTTGATTATTACTTATAATTTGCACTGTTGAAGGTAGATCAGTATTTAAAAGACAGCTTACAGCTTGTTTAGTGTACACAAGCATGCACCACCTAGGACTCAGAACTTAAGACTTGCTTAGGGTGCTTTATCTCTGAGCTACTGGCTCCTGACAGGGTTTATTTTGCTTGGAGGGTAAGTTGGCCTTCATACAGTATGCTTTACGGAGTTTACTTGGCATGATACCATGTTAGGTACATGCTGTTTTATGTCTGTGACATCTGCACTGTGGAATTAAGTTCACCCTTTGGTTTATAAACTTCTTGTAGCTAATTATTGCTGGAAACAATGGACCAGCAAGGGCTCAGATCCTAGGACCTTGGATCAATAATTTGGGGGTGGTTTAGTACTGACGTATTGACCCATAACATGTTTTCTTTTTTGGTGGAATGTAGGTTAACCTTCCAACACTCTATACAGTATAATTTATTCTGACTTTACTTGGCCTAGTCCTTTTTTGTTAGAATATTTTCTGCAAGCTTGTAATGCCAAACAGGGTTTGAATTTAGGACATTCTTGATTCGATTACTCCTTGGATCATAGTTTAGTTTTGAAGAAGCTTATAGTTTGTGGCTTGTGTAAGAATTTGCATTGAGCTCTAACCCTTTTTAATGGGCATCAGTAGAGTAGGTTTTAATGCTTATAGCAGGAATTTGGCCTGGGTCATTTTTATAGTCATTGTTGAGTTGAATTTGAGCATTACTTATTTTTCTGAGATTTTACCTAGGTTAGTATGTTGAATCATTGCCTGAATTGGGTCCAGGCCTCCCTTTTATTTTTCAATTGTTTGTGATGTTCTTCTCCTCTGTTTTATGAAATGTTTGGATTCATTAGAATTATCTTCGTCAATAGGGGTTTACTAGACATTTTGTGATATCTTAATTGAGTGAAACTGCGGTGCTTCGCTTTTTTGGTTTGAAATAGTTGATTTGGAGTTAGTAAGGTTCAGGTTTCATACATAATAATTAATTATTATTCATGTTTTTTCAGCTGGATACTATTATGTAAACCAGATTGTGGAATATCCATTTGATTATCCGGTTCAGTTTTCTGATTTGTTGAAATTATGTATTGATTTGAAGCAGGGTACAGTTTAATTGGGGACGATGGGCAAACAAGTGACGGATCCCGATCCAGAGGAGAAAGAGGTGGAGGACCAATCTCCAATAGAAGAAGTGGCACTGGTGGTGCCTGTTACTGACGACCCAACTTTGCCTGTATTTACATTCCGAGTTTGGACACTGGGTTGTGTGTCATGTGTAGTGCTCATGTTTTTGAACACCTTCTTCACCTACAGAACACAGCCCTTAGTCATATCTGCTATTTTAGCCCAGATTTTGGCCTTGCCGATTGGAAAATTTATGGCAGCAGTCCTTCCCACCAGGAAAATGAAGATTTTTGGGTTTGAGTATAGCCTGAATCCCGGCCCCTTCAATATGAAAGAGCATGTACTCATAACAATCTTTGCCAGCAACGCAGTTTCATCTGGGGGTGGAGATGCATATTCAATTGGGGCAATTACTGTCATGAAAGCTTATTACAAGCAAAATATCAGCTTCATTGCAGCTCTCATCATCGTAATCTCATCACAGGCAAGATCTCATATATCCCATTTCATGTTTTGATGTATTAATGCCCTGTGCAGAATATTGGATTAAACAGGCTTGGATGAATTTGAATTTTTCGTGTGAAATAGATTTTTGGTCTTTGAAAATGGTATGCAAAGTGCCTGACAAAGCTAGTTACTTATCGATATAAGATTTAGTCCTGGCATGCATGGAAAGAATTCACGAGTTCAGTTCTCATGCATTTGTGGTGTGAACATTGGAGAGGGACCATGTGCCTCCTAGCTCATTAATTGTAAAGGAATATGGTCAATTTGGGTCATCCCCAACAATGAACTGGCCGAGGATGCATCCTGGTTAAGTGTGCAGGGGATGAATTATTAGCAATGGACACTGGCATTCTTATTTGATCAGAATCTCCACTCATATTACCTATCTCTTGGTCTCAATTATTATCAGAAACAGAATCTTTAAAATCTTTTCTTTCTGACCTTGGCCTTTTTAGCATTAGTAGATACAAACAAGATAAAAGTATATTGCCTTAAATGTATATTATGAAGCTCTCACTGACAAATGCATATATTTTACCATGTGTGTTGCCTTCCAGATCTTAGGATATGGTTGGGCTGGTTTGCTGAGGAAATATCTAGTTGAACCTGCAGATATGTGGTGGCCTTCCAACTTGGCGCAAGTCTCTCTGTTTAGGTAAGATGATTCTGATGCCTTCTAATTCTCTCCTCCCCTCAAAAAGGAAGAGAAAAAGTATTCTTGTATAATTTTTCTTTTAAACATGAACTATTAAGTTTTAACTAACAAAGGGAATGCTAAATATGCCTTGAAAGCATGAATTAAGTTTAGATGAACATAGTAGCAGCATCAAAATAGCCTGGATGAATGCAACTTGTTGGAAAATAAGCCACACCAGAACCAAATATGGACCGGTCACCAAGAGGGCTAGTAGCCCAGTGATAGAGCACCCCAGCAGCAAATGGGAGGTTCTAGGTTAAACTCCTAGCTAATCCATGAAAAGTTTAACACGACTAACACAAACACATAGCTAACTCTGATATGCAGGCATAAAATGTCAATATTCATCTTTGTTGGAATAAAATTCTTTACCTGCTTCTGTTAGTGAGAATAATTTCCCTAGCATATAATTCACCTTTTATTACTTCTTGTTGGCTGGTAAAGCAGTATGGTCCAAATACACAGTGAATTCATTTTTTTTTAATATATTAAAGAATTAGTGATCCACGGTGTATAAAATAACCATTAGGGGCAAAACAGAATTCCTTTCCACCTGAAAGTTTTAACAAATCCTTGATAAGAAAGAGTTAGACAAGTTTAATTATATGATTATAAGTTTCCCTTCTATCCCTTCAAAGATTCTCTATCGTACGAAAATTTAAAACGGTATATTCCACTATCATTTGTCTGATACGAATACCTGTTTGAATGTGAATCAGGGCTCTTCATGAAAAGGACAATTCTGGGAAGAGACTATCACGCATGCAATTTTTCATAATATTTACATTGGCCAGCTTTGCGTACTACACATTACCTGGATACTTGTTCACTGTTTTGACATTTTTCTCTTGGATTTGTTGGATTTGGCCAAATAGTATCACCGCAAATCAAATTGGTTCAGGGTACAAGGGTTTGGGTGTTGGAGCCTTCTCCTTTGATTGGGCTGGAATTTCAGCATATCATGGAAGTCCACTTGTGACACCATGGTTTTCAATCTTGAATGTTGCTGTTGGGTTTGTAATGTTTATTTACATAATTGTTCCTATATGTTACTGGAAATACAACGTCTTTGATTCGAGAACATATCCAATCTTCTCTAATCAGTTGTTTAAAGCTACTGGACATAAATATGATACCACACAGATCTTGACACCAGCTAATGAATTGGATGTGAGGGCCTACAATGACTATGGAAAGCTATATCTCAGCCCTCTTTTTGCACTGTCAATTGGATCAGGTTTTGCAAGGATTGCAGCAACAATTACCCATGTGCTCCTGTTTAATGGACGGTGAGTCCCATTTGCTTGTTTCTATTCTTCATTACTTTACAAAATTAATAGGAGTTTGGTGCCAGTCACTTGAACAATGATATTGAGTGAATGTTATGTCTACAGTGACATGTTTAAGCGGAGCAAATCTGCTATGAATGCTAAATTGGATGTACATGGACGCATGATGAAGCGCTATAAGGAAGTTCCAGAGTGGTGGTTCCTTATCTTGTTAGCTGGCAGCATGGCATTCTGTCTTTTACTGTCATTTGTATGGAAAGATGAAGTTCAAATTCCATGGTGGGGCATGATACTGGCATGTGGACTGTCATGGTTCTTAACTCTCCCAATTGGAGTGATTCAAGCTACTACCAACCAGGTTTGATGTCTGCTATTTCTTATTAAATAGTGATTGTTGATAAATGTTGTTAAAACACATTCTCTTTACAGTGCAAGTCCTCTCACCAGGTTTAGTTAAATTATAATATTATCTTCAAATGTTGTAATATTTGATCTCAGGTCACATAAGATTTTGCATCCTCCCACCATCTGTTGTATCATTATTTCATTGTTTCTTTCTTGACCTTGTATTGAGACCGGGAGCACAGCTTATTCACCGCAGAAAGAATCCGGCAGCGTATAAATGTTTCTATGCATTTCAGCACAGTTGCTTTTCATGGTTTTCCTTTGCATTAACTCTTAAGTAGTAGAAGCTAATCAAAATCCCAAGTTCTTGTTTTAAAAGCTGAATAGATCTGCCTTTACTTCTGCTGAGCGTCGATGGTAATGGAAAATATTTTTCTGATGTTATACATAAAAACAGCAACCAGGTTATGACATTATAGCGCAGTTCATGTTTGGTTACATTTTACCCGGGAAGCCCATAGCAAATCTACTTTTCAAGATCTATGGCAGGATCAGTAGCACACATGCACTTAATTTTCTTCAAGACCTAAAGCTTGGCCAATACATGAAAATTCCTCCGCGTTGTATGTATACTGCTCAGGTATGGTTTCTATTGCTCTCATTCAATTCCTTTCTTTCATTTTTGAAGCACTTTGTTTTCAACTAATATCAATTTTAGCTGTCTTCAAGTTTTCTTTTAAATGAAAAAAGGAGGTTTATCCCTATCCTACAATTATTATTATTTTCCCCTGCAGCTGGCATCTACAGTATTGGCAGGAATAGTAAATCTCGCTGTTGCATGGTGGATGCTGGAAACAATAGATCATATCTGTGATACAGATGTTTTATCCCTTGACAGCCCTTGGACATGTCCAAAGTACAGAGTCACATTTGATCAATCTGTTATTTGGGGTCTTGTGGGTCCAGGGCGCCTGTTTGGACATCATGGGCTGTACCGAAATCTGATATGGCTTTTCTTGGTTGGTGCACTTCTTCCTGTTCCAGTCTGGATTCTGAGCAAACTATTTCCCAACAAAAAGTGGATTCCACTGATAAATATCCCAGTCATTACATATGGGTTTGCTGGCATGCCTCCTGCCACGCCTGCCAACATTGCTTCCTGGATCATAACAGGTACCATCTTCAACTTTTTTGTCTTCCGCTTCAGGAAGCATTGGTGGCAGCGATACAACTATGTTCTATCTGCAGCCCTGGATTGTGGCACAGCATTCATGGGTGTACTACTGTACTTCGCACTTGGTTCTCAGAATCACAATCTAAGCTGGTGGGGAACTCAGCTGGATCACTGCCCACTTGCTTCTTGCCCTACTGCCCCAGGTGTTAATGTTACGGGCTGTCCAGTGTTCTGATCTCTCTGCTTTCTGTTTTATAAGAGGAAGATGCTCCATAATTATATTAGGTGAGAAAAAGCTGAAGCTCTTCCAATTAAATTTGTTTGCACGACAAGTTTCCAGTAGCATACCGGGTCCATCTGTTGCAAGGCAAGGTTGCAGTTTCATACTTGGACCATGTTTAGCACGGATCTTTCCAAGCAGAGAAACTTGATACACTGCAATCATTTGAGCCAACTCCCGGGTACTACTAATTTTCTTTTTTAGGGAAATGTGATAAATGCAACTCCTTTCGCCAGGAGAGATTTCTGTTACCAACTCAATGCTTGTGCTCGACAAGGAAAGCTCATAGATGCAGGGTAAATCTGTAAAAATGTCAACTTTAGAACTCAAAATCTTTATAAATTATAAGTTAATCATAAAAAATCATTCAAAAGAAAATAAAAATGATTATGGATGTAGTGTAAGGAAGATTAGTAAAAGAAGCATTCTAACTATCTAGAATTTATGGGTATGTTAAGGTATTTTAGTTCTGTAGGGCACATCTCCATTCTTCCAATAAATGACAACTCCACATCGCTAAGGGGAGATAATACCTCTTTGGGCAAATAATTTAACAATAATAAACCCTAAAATGAAAATAATAAATAATGAATTAATTTGATGAAATTTTAAAAAAATATGTTTATTTTGAGTTTTATAAATTAAATGGGATATTTAGTTTAAATTTCAATAGTAGAAAATGTCATAATAAATATATTATAAATTAGGGTTTTGATTAGATGAAACTTTAACAATCTATAAATTGAATGTGTTTTGTGTTGGTTTGGATATGTACTTGTGCGAATTGATTTTCATGCATGCAAAATTGATTTGATATGCATAAATGAACATACACCTTAGCTAACTTAGACCAAGGTATCATGTTGAAAGTCCAAAATTAATAAATAGAAAAAGAAACTTGGTGTTGATGAAGACCATCAGATGACTAAGGAAAATGAAAGGTGAAAGGACCACTCTTATGATGATTGGGAGGTGTTGTTGGATGCTCTGTTGAATGTGTTTTGTGTTGGTTTGGATATGTACTTGTGCGAATTGATTTTCATGCATGCAAAATTGATTTGATATGCATAAATGAACATACACCTTAGCTAACTTAGACCAAGGTATCATGTTGAAAGTCCAAAATTAATAAATAGAAAAAGAAACTTGGTGTTGATGAAGACCATCAGATGACTAAGGAAAATGAAAGGTGAAAGGACCACTCTTATGATGATTGGGAGGTGTTGTTGGATGCTCTGTCGAATAACTAGGACCTTATGAGTTGAGTTTTTTGTGCCCATGGTGTTATTTCTTTATTTGCAGGTATTGTTGTTTTTAGGCGGCTTGAGTTTTTGTTGTTGTTGGCAGGCTTGTGTGCTCTGCAACCTCTTCTCGCTTGTGTGCATCTGGTTTAATCTCTCTCTATTAATGTCTTAAACTTTTGAGTCAGGGCCCTTTCTTCCCTACTTATTTAATCAAAAAAATATACCTTAGCTCATTGTACATGTGTTTAAAGTGAGAAGGTGTCTAGACAACATTTGGGAGCTTTTTGGGAGCTTTGTAAGTGAGGGTTAGGTTCCCCTATCAAGCCCATTTGGGAGTTTGGAATAATGTCCAAAGATAATAAGCAAGCATTCAATGATGTATAAGATGATTTATAATAACTTATGTTGATACATATGTATCATGAATGCTTTATGACAATTCTTTTCCACAATCCTTGATGATTTCAAAATAAATAATGAATTTCCATAAATATAACAATATGACACACACTAACCACCTTGAGAAGGGTGTGTAGTGATTTGCTCCATTTTGATGGAGCTGTAGTGGTTCTGCTTGGTTGTTGTCTTGTGTTGTCTTGTTGTTCTCTGCTGATTTTTGTTGTTTTGTTGAGTTGAACGATCTATCTTTTGATTTGTAAAACATTTCAAGGCCCTTTCAAAACCCTACTTATCTAATCAAAAACAATATGAGACACACATTCACAAAAATGTGTGGTAGGTCAACTCACAACAATTAGTGAAAAAGGTGGGTAAGGTTTAAGCTTTGAGTTTTGAATTTTAAAAGTTCAAGTTTTGGCTTTGCATGCATAAAATTGAGTTGGCTCAATTTTGCATTTGTGGATCTAATTGAAGGTTGCAAATTAGAGATATATGACTCAAGACTAGTTTTAGGATGAGTGATGATAGGGATAGGAAAGGGTAAGGTAATAAGCTTACTTTCATGCAAGAATATGCCACTTGTATATTTATCATTGCATAAATGATACTTTAATTGAAGGGTCCAAAATTTCACATTTTGTGCCCACTTTGGTGTGCACATGAACTACAATGTGGATGAATGTCAAAGTAAAACAAGAAATCAACATGTAAATTATATATTTTCAAGCACTCAAAATGCAAATGTAGATGTTGATTTTTATATTATTCTTACAATTAGCACTTCATTTGGAACTTGCAAAACAAAAAGAAGCAAACAATAAGTAACATTTATCACACATTTAAAATAGGCACTAACTACAAATTGCTTGAAAAGTATCTTATACATAGAAAAAGTAAAAATGAAGACATGTAAGAGATTGTCTAAGTAGAAAAAATGTTAGGAGTCTAACTAGGTTGAAGATTTTGACAATGTAGAAAGGTTGGTAAAGCCTCCCTTCAATATTAAAATGATAATGACCCTTCCACTACAAAATAGAACTCATGAAAAGAATTTTGTCACATAAATTCTCCCTCCAATTGGTTGCATACAATAGATGAAAGGAATTTAAGGAAAGGCGTAAAAGATATAATCATGATAAAGCATGTAAGCATGGTATAATATATCATCATATGAGAAGCATGTGAGCCCATGGGTAAGATATGATCATGAAAGTATAGATAACAAGGGAAAATAAGGTGCCCCCTAATTCTTCCCCCAATAAAGGTTAATAAATAATGATAGCCATAATTACTAGACAAAGATCAGTTAAGCACAAGGAAGGTGTAACATATAAGCATTATAAGGATTATGAACATGTAATCATAAGATAGAAGCATGATAAGAACACAATATATATGTTTGTGAACATAAGATAATCATGAAAGAAAAAGCATGATAATATAGGCCGACTTGCAACTAGTAAACAAGCTTGGTAAGGTTTTAATTTTAATTTTGAACTTAAAAAGTATGAAGTTTATATCCATACTCAAGGAAGTAAACTAGGCCAATTTTGCACCCATGGATCTAATCTAAGTTGTGAATGAGGGATCTAAGGATTAGGACTAGTTTCTAGGGATGTGTGATAATGAGGACAAGATAGGGTCAATATGGGTAAGGTCGTGAGCAAAATTTCACACAAGAATATGCCTCTTGTAGACTTGTTATTTCATAAAGGACAATCTAATCAAAGTGGACCCAAAATATAAGGGAAAAGCACATGGATATGCAATATTTATCTTAATTTTTTTCCCCACTTTGATGTGCATGTAAACTACTATGTGGATGAATGATTAAAACAAACAATCAACATGCAAATTAAATATTTTTCACACTTAAAGGATGACAATTCATATATCCTCATCATAATTAGAGCTTCATTTGAAATATAAAAAAATATAAATAAGGATGCAATGAGCAGCATTTGTCACACATATGAAAAAGGGATGAAAATTCATATATCCTCCTCATAATTAGAGCTCCATTTGAAATCTAAAAAATAGAAATAAGCATGCAATGAGTAGCATTTGTCACACATATGAAAAAGGTACTAGTTATAACTTGCTTGAAATCCATATGAAAAATAGTGAAAGACAAAACATATGTAGATAATTAAGATATGATTCTGCATTTTAACCTTGTTTTTACCATTTTGTCAACATCATCATATCAAAACAAAAAAAATGACACTATCACCACATCCCTACCCCATTTTCTCCATCACTAACTAATTAAATAAATAATTTTTATTTATTTAAATAGGCTAATTTCCTATTCACAAGTTAATTAAATAAATCATGTTTATTTGATTAATTAGGTTAATTTCATGTCCATACCATCATATAATTTTTAAAATAAAAATAGAAATAACTCATCACAAAAGTCAAAACAACTTTTATTATCTCATCCCTCCATTCAAATTAACAGAATCCTAGCCATCTATGTTGCCACCACTTTGTCACAAATTATTAATAAGACAAATTCAAACAAATTTTATATCTTATCCATCCATCTTAATCAATGATATCTCAAGCCTTCGTCTTGACACCACTTTACCATCACTTCTAACCAATCATTGAACAAAAGCCTCTCAAATCAATATTAGCCCTCCAATTTGTGGCATAATCTCAAGCATCCATGCTATCAACCAAATATCTATAAAGCTTCCTCATGAGGACATCACATCATATAGAGAATCAATTAATGAATGTACATGTTGTCTAACTTTGAATTCTCTAAGAGCAACCACATAACAACTCTCTCCACCAACATCAAGAGTTCATCCACTCCATCAAAGGGTTTGTATTGGGTACAAGCTTACTAGATATTCATTATTTTTTCCCCTTTCATTTCTCAATCAAAGGTACATAATTAGTTTAGAATATGGCCTTATATTTGGTTTCTTATCCTTATGTACCTTCAAAATGAGCTCAAACAAATGGATTAGCAACACAAAACAATGCAAAGATTAAAAAAGAAGATAGGCACTTGTGCTAGATAAAACTAACAAATATAAAAAAATGAAGATATAAATTAAAAGTAAATAAAACAACATTTATACCTTCATTGTTGACTTTTGGATAACTCCAATGTAGAGATGTGGCTACTCCTTGTAGGCATGTCACTAGTTTGACAATATAAGGGTATAATTAGATGATTAGCTCACAACAATAACAAAATAAAATTGGTATGAAAGTGTGGTGTGAAAAGGGAGAGGAGGCCTCTCATTAAATAGATTTTCCAAGAGGAAAACAAAGGGCTAAGATAAAAATTTGAATGGAGGGATAATCTATTAAATTCATATGGATTGAAGTCCTAACATTGTGACAAGTATCACAAGGGAAAGGAAGATCAAGATCAAATGATGTGGATCAAGGTATAGGATTGAATAAGAAGAGGGAAAGTGACAAGTGAGTGGGAAAAGGCTAAGCATACCCACACATGTGTGGAATATATTCTCACACATGTATGAGAATTTGAGGTGGAAGGGAGTCAAAGGTCAAGGGGTGAGGTGAAGGATTGACATGCCTCAATGTTAGCATGCTAATACACATATGAGAAAAGAGTGTGATGAGTTAGCATGCTCATTCATGTGGGAGCATGAATTGGGTTGAGGTGGAAGCCAAAGATGCTTCCAAGATGGCATGATCACACATGTGTGAGAAAAGAGTGGGATGTGTTAGCACACTCACTCATGCGGGAGCATGGAGACACTTGACAATAGGAGAATGATCAAGATTTGAGTCCATGTAGATGGATTTAATGGTTAGGATTTAAAGGATTAGGATTAATGATTATGTGAAATTAATTAATGGAGGAAATATTTAAAGGGATTAACTAGCTTAATCAATGAACTAATCATGGTTTAATTAATAGATTAAGTTGGAGAAATTGGGAGTTAAAGTTATTTATTAAGTTGTTTTATTTAATTAACCTTAGAGGAGGAATGGGAATTCATTAAAGAAGAATGGTGAAGGAAATTAATAAAATAATGATTTATTCAATTAATTTAAAGGATAGTTACTATGAAAGAAACATGGATAACTTTAAGAAACCCCCCTAAAAAAGATATAGAATCTTGGCGTATCTTTTATTATTTTGATAGAATATTAATTATATTGGCGAATCATTTTTTAAAAGAATATTAAATTATTTTTAATCACTAATTTTTTGTAGAAAATATTTGTGAATTATAATTTTATTCAAACAAATAAAATAATGTCATTGGTGAACTATGTTTGTATTCAAAAAATAAAATAATTTTGTTTTGAATTAAACTTGTATTCAAAGAAATAAAATAATTCTTTTGATGAATTAAACTTGTATTCAAACAAATTAAATAAGTTCAATGATCAATTATATAAATATTAAAAACTACAAAATTAATTACTTGGCGAATGTGTTGGTAAGTTTTTGAAAAATCACGTGGGTAGTGAAAATATCAAATGCTAAATGATAATTGTTAAGGTTTTTGGAGAATTTATAAGTTTGAATCTAGATTTACATATACATTGTTGGATGATTGTAGATCAATGCCATGAGTTTTATTTTAGGATGAATTTTTGACACAACCAAACTTGTGCATAAAGTCTCTGGAATAGAGACAAGTGTCAACAAGTCTCTAGGACATGCTCAATGTATCGACAATTGAAAAAACTTATTATCCTTTGATTGCTAATTCTCTTGGGTTGTTTTTTCCATGCTTAGCAAACTAATATGTCAAATCATCTACAATTTTAATAGTGTTTTCTTTTGTACTAACATTGTGTGTCTAGTGGTGAATTAAATGTTGAAAGGTTGAGTATTGACGTCTTTGAAATGTTGAAAAAGAGGTTAGGTGCTATCGTATGGTTTTAGGACATAGAGCACACCCACTTTCCAATTTCATTCAAGGATAACCCTAGAGATCTCAATGCAAAGGATAAAGAGATCTTGCAATAGCGGTGTCCTAGGGGTTGATTGCAAACTAATAAGGGGTTCACCACCAAGCTAGGGCTTGGAAATACAAATGCAATGCAAGATATAATACTAAACCCTAATATGATGCAATGACTTACAAAATGACCTAGAAATGTATGAAAAATAGAATAACAAGTTGTAGGATGGAATGTATGCACCTGATAACCTGGAGTAGACTTGAATGAATTCTAGAACATTGAAAAAACTAAATTTTTGACCTATTGGGACTCATTCACCAATCTAGGTGAATCAGTCCTAGATCGGGGTTTTGCACAAGAACAGGTTTCGAGAAAAAGGTATCTAAATCTATAAAAAATCTTGAAAAAAACCTGTAGTGGGACTCATTCGCCACTTTTGGCGAATCAATCCCATTTTTCTTTTTTGAGAATTTAAAGTTCAGATCTATGCTCCAATATCTGCCCTTCCCTTCCAAACTAATTTTCGGATCCAAATCTAAGAAAATACCACAAAATAGAATATAGACTTGAGTTGCTTATTGGGGGTTTTCCTCGATCAAACCCCTAGTTTGGTAATTAAGCCTTGATGTAAAGAATGAAACTTGAATGTAAATGTGAACATAAATCCTAGCCTCAAGTGTGTCTAAGACTAAGAAATATGAAATGCAATACAACCCTATTCTAATGTGCAAGAATGAGATGCATGAATGAAGTATAAAGATGAATGATTTACTTTTAGAGATCTCTAATCACCCAAATGAGCCTCAATAATGCTTGTACCTTCCTTAGGCTGAGTGTAGAGTGACAATGGAGGATGGAATCACTTAGGAAACAAGTCATTAGGCATGGCTTGATGGCTAGTTGCATCTCCCCAACCTAGAATCCATCATGATTCACCATAGACAACCATGATCAACCCTTGACAATGTTAGATATTGAATGAAAGTGAGCTTGAAGACCTACAAAAACACTTTAATGTTGCTTGAAGACTTCAACTTTGCTTGCTTTTGAAACTTGAATGCTCTTGTGAAAGAATGCTTGAAGATTCTTGATGCTTGTCTCTTGAAATTGCTCTTGAAAATACTTGCTTAGATAAAAAAAAAATGACTTAGAAGCTTTCTTATATAGGCATTAACACCTAATATACCCTTATTTAGATCTCAAAAGCCGACATCAACCAAAAATTTGAATTAAAAATGTGATATTCCCGCTCAAAACTTTTAAAAGCCCCAAATGGGACTCATTCGCCCAAGGTGGCAAATGAGTCCCACCCTAGATTTTTGAGGTGGGTCTTTTAGGATTTTTGATGTTTTAGATGATTTTGTCAGGTTTTTAGACGAAATAAGCCTCGAGATCCAAAATAATGGGTCTTAGGGGCCTATTAATGATGATTTAAAGGGTTAGTTAATGCAAGGATACTAAAATAGGTCTAGATTAAATGAGAAATTGCCCTATCTCCAAGAAGGGGGTCAATTTCCATCATTACATCTAGCCCCCGCTTTAGTGCCCATATGACTCTACATGCATATGCAAGCTAAAGCAATCCAAACAATACACTTTATTTCATAAAAAGATACTCGTATAGGTTCATTCATGAAGCCCCCATTGTAGCTATTTGCAAAACCACAATGTTAGGAACTGCATCCTACAACACGAATTCGTTAGTTGTCCAAAATCCTCTTATCTAACTTCTAGAAATAAAAATTGAGGGTAGATGTATGCCCCCCTTGATTTCGCTTGCTTTACAGAGGTGGAATCAAGGTAGCATTCTAGCCACATCGAATAAGGTAGGTTGTATCATAGGGTATTTCAAAGTACCACACCACATAATGATAGACGTTTGATGAGGACGGGAGCGTAATGACGTTTCCAACACAATAAATGATGTCGAAAATGGAGCTCTTTAGCTCCCATTATGTTAATTTGAATGAAAGGAACTTTTTAACCCTAACTAGTAAAAACCCTAATTTTAATTTATATAAGAGTAAAAAGTGAAGTAAATTCTAACTTATTTTGTCATTTACCTTCTTGTAGCTTGAGTTTGGTGAAGAGTAATTGAAGATGTCGAGCCTACGAGATTACTTGCCTGTGAGACTGGATGTCCTATGAGATCAAGTAGCCCGCAACGAGCATTATCATCAAGTGAGTTGATTTTTTTGCCTTTGCTTTGTCCTTACGCATTTATTTTATGATTTGTACGCATTTCTAGGTTAATTTAAGGCCTTGGAAGAAAAGTTCACAAAGCATCTCTTTTCTTTGCAAAGTGTCCCCTTTTTTCGCTAAGTGTCCCTTTTTGTCACGAAGTGTTCCTTTTTTTCACAAAGTGTCTCGTTTCTTTGCGAAGTGTCCCAAAAGGGGTCTAAAGTTTCTAGGACCCTTAGGAGAGTACACTAGAATAACTTTAGTACACTTTTTTGATTGTTGATATAAAGATTGAATATTTTAGAATGCTTATAGGACATATTTTTGCTTTTCTATTAGATTCCTACCCGTTCACGACAGCGTCTAAGTGGTAGAAAGATCAGTCGCCTCCAAGACCTGACTCCCACTCTCTTGGTAGAGGATACAGATATATTACAGACCATAGGATTGTATTGGGTGTACCTCATGCCCCCATGAGGTACCACGATGCTATGTTGATGGCACTAGTAGAACGGTGGAATGCAGACACATGCACATTTCATCTTCCCACCGGTGAGATGACCATTATGCTAGAGGACATCCATCGCATACTTCGAGTTCTGATTCGACGTGAGAGGGTAAGTTTCCTAGCAGAGAAGTCATTTCAGGAGATGCAATATGATATGCAGTATTACCTTGGAGGTCCAGTTCATGATGGAATGGTGATGCCATAGATCGATCTAGCTATGCTATTATATTCGCAAGCCCCACTGGTTGTGTGGATTATGATGTTCACTGTAGCACTAGTACTCATTCCTGACAGTCGAGGAGCACACTTAGAGGGAGGACTAGTACACATGATTCAGAGGATGGAAGAGCACAAGACCGTGCACACCTGGGGGTGCAATATCCTAGCGCATCTATATTATGATCTTGGGAGATTTTCATTTTGAGAGATCAATAGTATGGTACACTGTATGCTTCTGTAGGTGTGGTGCTTGGAGCATATCACGTGCACTAGACCGGCAGGATTTCCATGCACATCAGCCCTAGGGTATCCTTAGGCATTCAGCTATCCACTGCAACAGTTATGGCAGTATGGTGACTTGCATTTTTGGAGAGTCTGATTCGACTGAATGGATGAGGAGGAGGTCATATGGATACCTTACCAACTTATTCCACAGTGGCCTGATGAGACTTGATAGATGAGGAGATTGTAGATGGACAGGTTTTTGATAGGAAAAAATGATTACATAGGAAGACCTTTCTACTATGATCATGTCATGTAATAGTTTGGACAGGTCCAGATAACACCCAAGGCATGACCCTTTTTCAGGAGATCAGTACGAAGTGCTTGGAGACCTGGAGATGCTAGACGGTTCACTACCGACGATGTCATCTACAGTGACTCTAATGATGATGATCTTGATATGCTTCTAGTCTCTGACGCTGATGAAGTTAATACCACAGATGCCTATGAGGAGTGGTGGTCAGTAGCACGACCAACTCATGTATTCTCGATGGACGAGCCGATAGGTGATGCGGGGCCACTCCCAGATCCAGGAGACAAGGAGGAGGAGAGGGCTAAGGAGATGCGCTTCAGGGCTGTAGAAATATTTATAGATGTGATAGATGAGGAGTATGATGAGGCTACAGATCCTGACTATGATGGCCATGAGGATGAGGATGAGGACGAGGATGAGGAGGAGTAGTTGATGAGTGAGGGTGGTGAGATAGTAGATGAGGATATAGTGGGCCATGAGTGGGGAGAACCATCTCCCATGCATGTTACTAGATCATGATTAGCAGCTACAGTAGGCACCAACACCCACAGTCATGGAGAGGCTAGCACATCCTCCATGCCCCCTACACATGATGAGGCTATCTTCACATAGCCTGCTAGAGAGCTAGGTGATGGCATTTTATTTATTTTCATGCTTTATGCTTTATGCTTTAATTTTATGTCCATATATATATCATGATGTGTATTGATTATATTTATGGTTTCTATCTTGCAGGAGTTGTGAGAGACCTCCATGATCTCTATTGTCAGGTGGTTTTCAAGATAGTGTCCCCATCAATCTACGAGGAGTCCAATGATACAAACTATGTGCCCCCACCCATTGTGGAGTGGGATCTAGAGTTGTTCAGACCGTACGTTAGACTGTGGGTAGCATATGAGAGTCTCAGGAGATGCATCCATCGAGCTGAGGCTACCCAGGATTCTCATTCATCTCGAACCTCAGCAAAGTTTGAGAGACTATAGTCAAAGGTGGCTAGACTATAGGCGGAGAGAGATCAGCAAAGGTGGGAGTGCCAAGAGACCCCTGGACATGTACTGTGGTTTACAATTTCTTAATGGACCTCGTTTATCAATGACCATCACATACCACCGTTTCCATGGACCACCCTCAGATAGAAATTCAGGATCCCTAGGGACCTAGCAGCTGCATCTTATTAGCATTGTATATATTGATGACATGTACTCAAAATTTTGATATATATATGATCATTTGATGTTTGGTTATTTATGTTTATATGTTTAATGTTAAATGGCACGTGATTGATTAAATAATCTTTGTAAGACTATTCTAATGAATGTCTCCATGATTTAACATGTTTTATGTGATCTAATTAAAAATTTTAGATGCAACATATTAGATTACTTAGTTATGCTAAATTAAATGCACCTATGATCTAATTACAGAATGTGAAATGCATATAAGGATCTAATCTAACATACACACAAGATTATGTTGAATAGCGTGAAACATAAAGTAACCATCTAAAAGTTAATTTAAATAATTACTTTAGTATTCAAGACACACAAATAATTATTTGTCAAGAACGAAGCAATGCAAGAGCACATAGACTGTCATCTACCAACTCTAACACCATTGCTTTATCATTCACACAATTCAAGACTGTTAGACATAGTACCAATGTAGATGCATAACATTTATTGTCTCTTTAAGAGGTGTACCATCCAAGTCTATTAATGTATAAGCCCCAGATCCATAATTTTCATTGATTATGTAAGGGCCTAACCAATTAGGGTTGAACTTTCCATTTTTCATCGTGTTAGAATTAACATTATGTTGATTCTTGCATAACACCAAATCACCTTTATTAAAGGAACGAGGTATTACATTATCATTGTAACTATGTTGCATTATTTTAGAATAAGCCAGAAGGTGCTCAAGAGAATTGATGTGCTATTCGTCGAGCATTTCAAGCTGATGCAACCATTGTTCTTTATAAGTATTGTCATCAATAATCCCTTGAAGAGCGATTCTTAATGAAGGGATCTCTAACTCCAAGGGCATTATCACCTCGGTTCTATAGACAAGGTTATAAGGGGTATGTCCACTTGATGCTCTAACGTTCGTACAGTAGGCCCATAATGCATATGTTAGCTGCATATTCCAATCTTTATTATTTTTGCTTACTATTTTCCTTAAGATTTTCTCGAGAGTTCTATTAGTTGATTCAACTAGACCATTAGATTGTGGTTAATAAGGTGTTGAAAAGTGATGCTGTATGTTGAACATTTCTAAGAATTTCTTCACATCCTTATTCTTAAATGGTGTCCCATTGTCTAAAACTAAGGAAAAAGGGAGTCTGAAATGAGCAATAATGTGTTCCAATATGAAATGACATATTACATCGGCAGTTGTCAAATGAAGGGGAATTGCTTCCACCCACTTTGTGAAATAATCTGTTGCAGTGATTATGAATGTATGTCCGACAGAGGAAGGGGTGAAATTTTTCCAATGATATCTAGGGCCCACATCGAAAAAGGCCAAATAGGGACTTGTGCATGAAGCTCAGAAGCAAGAGTCTGAATCAGTTTGCTATGTTCTTGACATTTGTGACATTTCTTAACATATGCAAAGTAGTCTTGTTCCATGTTTCTCCAGTAATAGTCTATACGGATTAGCTTTTGCACTAGTGATCTTCCTCCAAAATGTCCTCCATAAGCACTTGAATGAGCTTCCTCAAGTGCTATTGGGATTTCAGATTGTTTAAGGGACCTAAGCAAGAGACCATCAAAGTACCTTCAATATAATACGTCAACAAGAATTATATACTTAGATGCAAGTCTCCTAAGGTGTCTTCGAGTATTCCTAGTTGTGGACTCAGGAAAGGTACTAGTTTTTAGATAATCAAATATCATCGCATACCATTCGCTAGAGTTTTATGTGGTGATTGCTAATATCTCATCTGTTTTATGCTCGATCGAAGGTTTCATAATTGTGTGGAAGATGAATGTGAAGTCTTTTGAGGGATCATGAGGGGTTATTAGAGGAGTTGTGCTTGCCATTGCATCTGCATGTCTATTATCTTTCTGTGGGATGTTACCAATGGTAAACAAATCAAACTTTTCTAATAGAGTCATTGTAAGATCTTTGTATTTCAACAACTTTTCATGCTTTGCTTGATATGTTCCATTTTTTTTTTTAATGATTAATTGTGAATCACCAAATATTTTGATGTCTCGAGCTCCCAAAATTAAAGCGGTGTTGTTTATGCATAATAAATTTAATCGATATGATAATGGAATAGGTTTTCCTCTGGGTGGAGCTATTATAACTCTTGCGCTAGAGCCTGTTTTGCACTTAGATCCATCAAAATACAATTCCCATGCCTTTTCATCCTCTTGAATAGTCAATACACTCTCATCAGGGAATGTTTCTTGATTATAGGTAATGCTAGGGGGGAGGGATTGTCAGCTAACTGGTCAGTCAAGGCTTGTCCTTTGATTGCTTTTTATGAAACAAACTTAAGGTCAAACTCAGTCAACAACATAACCCATTTAGCTAATCATCTTGATAAATATTTTTTAACAAAAAGATGTTTTAAAGGATCAAATTTTGTTATCACATGTATTTCAACATTTAATAAGTAATGTCATAACTTACTAGTAGCGAATATAAGAGCCAAACATTGTTTCTCTATCATTGTGTATCATTTCTCATAATCTATCAAGGTTCAACTAATGTAATAAACATGATGTTCTTTACCATTTTCATCTTGTTAAGCCAAAAATGCTGCAAGAGCATGGGTTGATGTTGTTGTATATAGGATGAATGGTTTATTTTGCATAGCAGGTTGTAAAACACGAGGAGTAGCAAGATAGTTTTTCAAAATCTCAGAAGCTTGTTTACAATCTACATTCCAATTAAATTGAACTTCTTTCTTAAGGAGATGTGTAAATTGTAATGTTCGATCGGCTAAGGATGCCACAAAATGATGGATAGCTTGAATTCTTCCTTGTAAG
>VDFB02095741.1:0-14789 GCA_007258455.2 Sequoia sempervirens | reverse complement strand
TAATAGTGCCATCAGATGGTTTTAACTATTGGACTCATTTTTTATATTTTCCCTTTTGTAGCTGAAAGGTTTGACACTCCCTTCATTAGGAGCTTCGTTTTGATATTCAATGGTAGAAATTGTCTTGGGATTATCATAACATAGGAAGTTCACAAGGGCATCATCATTTGAAAAGGTGGGTATGTCAAGCGAATCATTTTGATCCCAATCAATTAGTTCAGGATGCATTAAGGACAAGGAATCATTAGATTGGTCAAGTTCATAAGGTGTAAGCATCAAGATAGCCATGTTGTCAAATTGTCCAATGAGGTCTAAGATGTTACTCTCTTCCAACGTGTCTATCTCCCTCAAAGAATGATCATCTTCACTTGAGTCAATGACATATTGTGATCCATATTCAAGTGGTCTAGAACCAGAACTTTTTCCTTTCATACATATTAGTGTATACCTTTGGATTACATCAATCTCTTTGTCATGGAAAGATTCCTCAGAGAGGGAATCCAATTCATATTCATTGGAATCTGTTTCATGATCCTCACTAGCCTATAGTTGTAAGATTCTTTCGATAGCCCTTTGAGTAGCTTTCTCTTTTAAGTCTTCCCTATAGCCTAGTCTTGTTTTGTCTTTGGGATTCATTGTGATGAGCTGTATTGGTTCACTAATTCCTTCTTTTCTTTTACCCAAAGGACCATTTCCCTCATATCCTATTTTTGTCAATATTTTCTGACCTTTTCCATACTTATCTATGCATTTATTGGACACTAATACCTATGAAGGTTCTTCATCTTTGCATAACCAGTTTAGGACATCCTTGTCTTCTGATTCCTCCACTTGAGTGCTTTCTTTTATAAACTTCCCATCAAAGAGAATGATGGGTTGTAAAGATTGTTTTCTTGAGGTGGATGGTTGTCCATGTGACTTAGGAGAAGATGAAAGTTGTGATAAGTATGAAGATTGCTCAAATGAGTATTCCCCCATGCCCTTGTCTTTTATTTGGATCTTTTCCAACTATTTTGATAAGGCATCAAATTGACTTCCATTGTTGCATGAAATAGAGATAAAGACCCCTTTTCCTTTTGATTGAGCCCTTTCCTTATACTGTCTTGAAGAAGAACCCACTGGACTTTCTTTGTTTGATGGATCAAAACTGATGACTTCTCTATTATGTGGTACAAAGGTATCTTGACTTGTTCTAAGTGCACTGCAATATTGGGGATTATTAGAATCTACAGCAATGGTGACCTCCTGTCCATTGAAAGGAAATTTTAGGCACTGATGATAGGTTGATGGTACCGCTTGCATTTCATGAATCCATGGTCATCCCAAGAGTATGTTATATGTCAATTCCTTGTCTAACACCTGACACACTATGTCTTTGATGATTGGTCCCACTTGAATGGGTAAGATGATCAATCCTTGGGAGGATCTTTCTTCATCATCATATGCTTTTATGGTGATTTTTCTTCTAGGATCAATAGAATTTTCAGAATATCCTAATGCACGAACAAGCTTGAGAGTACAGATATTTAGGCCTTCTCCTCCATCTATAAGGACATGTTTGATGTGATGTTTATGGATTAGGACTTCGATGTGGAGAGAAGAATTATGTGGATGGGTGGTGGATGCATTGTCATGTTCAGAGAATGATAAGCAATGAGGTGCAGTAAAATGTCCCACCATAGCTTGAAATGTACAGACTTCCAGATTGTTTGGTACTGTGGTGGAAACTAAAGCTTGTTCCACAATTTCTTTGTGGGTCAGTGAAATCTTGAGAACCTCCAATGTGGATATTTGAGTGGTATCTTCTATAACTGATCAACGATGTTATATTGAGTTATAGGAAAAATAGTCATTTTGGACATGGAAGGGATAGATCCTTTTAATGTTACCTTGGCTCATCCTCTTGTAATCACATTGATAGGTCTATTGTCTTGATCATTTGTTTTTTTGATGATGTTAATTTGATTGTCATTCATGTCAACGTTAGTGCTCAAATTTCTAGGTACAAGGTCATTGATTTGATGTGAGATGGTGTCATCGTTGTGTTTGGTTTCAGTAGTGGCATCCTTCCCTTGTATTTTTATTTCACTGTCTTAGATGGAATTCTCAACCATCTCAATACAATGAATGGTAAAATCATAAACATAGTTTATATTCTTTCCTTTGGTATTCGATGTAGAGGACTCTCCATTTTCATAATTTGGTAAAGGGTTCTTGAACACTCCCTAATCACTATTTGTTTGGGGTCCTTCAATGTGTACCTTTTGTTATCAATGAGATCTTGGATTGCATGTTTTAATTGCCAACAATCTTTGATCATATGACCTTTGTTTTGATGATAATCATAGTAATGGGCATCGTTCCACCAAAAGGGTTTAACTTGCAGATCCCAATTTCATTTTTCTGGCACTATGATAAGCTTAGCCTTAGTAAGTTCCTTAAAGGAAGAATCTAAGGATTGTCCCAATGGTGTGAATTTTCGTCGATTGGAAGGTTTTGGAAATGGTGTTGCTTTAGTCCCCAGATTAGTCTAATTGTTGTTTTGGTTAACATTTGGAGTGTTGGGAGGATTTTTGGTCTGATTAGTCTTGGTGGCAGCTGCCGTTAGGTTGAATACAAGTTTTGTGTTTTGATTTTCAGCTATGACCTCATTGGTACCCATGTTCTTGTTTCGTTGCCAAAATTTAGGTTTTCCCCCACCTTGTAGTTGTTAGATGAAGTGGATGAATTGTTTTCATTGTATACTTTAATGACCCCTCTTTTGACTAAGGCTTCTTCGATTTTAATTCCATTTTCAACCAATTTTTTGAAGGTAGGGGGACATTGTAATTCCAATCTATAACTCATCTCATCATTTAGGTTGTCAATGAAAATCTCTATCTTTTCCTTTTCAGGCACTGGACGAGAGTAACTTGCAAACAATCTCCTCCATTTTTGCAAGAAAATGAGGAAGTACGTGCCCTTTTTCTGTTTCAAGTTGCAAAGGTCTTTCATGGTGATATCATGTTGGATATTGTAAGAGTATTGAGTGAGAAATCTATTGACCAACTCTTCAAATGTGTTGATGGGGGTGTAATCTTTGAAAACCATTCAAGGCATGTCCCTCCTAGAATTCGGGGAAATAATCTCATCAAATAAGTTTCCTCATGTGCAAATTCTAGACTCATAGTTTAAAATTCCCTTATGTGATCTAATGGATCGGTTGTACCATTGTATTTATCATACTTTGGAAATTCACTACGTTTAGGGAAAGGAATCATGTTGATGGATTGATTAAAGGGATAAGGACAAATTTCCTCGATCAAGTATCATTTCGAAGTTCCCCTTTGCATATCTAGAACTTGTTGTTGAAGGTTCTTCATTTGGTGAGTTAAAGTAACCATTTGTTTTGTTTCCTTTCCAAGATTTTGGAGATGTGCTTTTAAGATGTTGATATCAAAATTAGGGGGAAGTTTAACTCCTTGATTGGCTAACATTAATAGATATTTTTCCCCACCTCTTTCAAAAATATTTTCCAAAAAATTATGGAAATTGGGGTCTTGTTCTACTTGTCAGATATCCTCATCATTTATTTCTTCCCCTTGAGTGTTGTTGAGTCCAGGAATAGGGATTTCTTCTGCATCAGCCATGTTGCTAGGGATCTCACTATTTTGAGGTTCAATGTTGGGAGTTTCGATATCAAAAATTTCACTACTTGGACTTCCTATGCTTTCCATTTCAAAGTTGGGTGTTCCAAGTTCCTTGTCCTTGAGTCTTCTCTTTTGTGATCTCATTTGGACTGGCTTACAAGTGTTATGATTTAGACTAAGCTTTGATCTAAGTTTGAAATAGTTCCAAGGATTACAACTAAGTCAAATAGAATGACAAATTCTATTGATTAGACTAAGTTTGATTTGATTGCATGACATAGTTTCATGATTAAAGGATGACAAATCCTAAAGATGAAACTAGGTTGTAGAAGCAAAGATGTGATGGATATTGATGATTTAGGCACCTTGAAATGTTTAGATCTAGGTTTATTTTGAAAAGTTCCACTTGTATAGGTCTACTTCTACAATGTTTAGACTTCTAAGGTATCTAAGGAATGATCTTGGACTCAGATTTTTGATTCAAGATGTGTAATTAAGGTGCTCAAAACATTGGAAAAGTCTTGGATTTTGACAATAGTACATCATGTATAATTCTAGATTGTTTTTGCAAGCTCTCTTGTAAAAATTGAAGGTTAACCTTTCTCTAAAGTCATAGAGCATATACAAACATTTTTTATGTTGTTTTGGAATAAGAGGTTTGATCTTTGGTTTTCTAATCTTGACCTTTCATGAAATCATCATGTAAACCACATATTCTGACTCTTTTTTTTCTAAGGAATGTTGGAACACTACTGGAAGGACTAATTTTCTGAAGATGGATGGACCTAAGTTACTGACTTGTCTACCTCAATGAATGTAGTTCTGAATCAAGGTTTTCACTTTCAAAATGTAATGTTTTTGATGGTGTTTTGTTTGAGTTTCATTTTGAAGACACATCAAGCAGAATATACACTCCTAAGGCTATGTAAGACTGTATTCTTTTAGATTCCACGTGGGTTTTACCCCAATCACACTATCTTTAGCAGATGAATTCAGAAGCTTGGTTGCATAGTCTCCCCCTTATAGTGCACTCTCTTCTCAGGCCAACCAAGCTTCTAGTCCCCATGAAAATCCCATGGCAAACTAATCAACTCTACTAAAAATTGCAAGAATGTGGATGCCTTGGAAATGACCGTTGCTGCACCAAAGAATAGATAAAGGATTTTGGCAAATCTACAACAAGGGTTTTAATGCAGGCATTCCGTTCATGGGGGATAATCCATATGGTGAGAGTCCCTTTCAATCCATCTCGTCAAAATTATCCTTGTGATACTTGAACTTTCCTCAAGTATCCACATTTATATCTTGGTTGGAAGTCGCTTGGCTTTAGCGTGTTACCAGTTGGGTTGTTCCCTTGGGTGATTACTTTTTCGCACAAGGCAGGCCCTCTAGGATAAACAAAAGCAAACAAGTATACCAATAGTTCGATCGATCTTTATTTCGCAGGAATAAAGAGAGAACTCATGCCATATACTCCACTTACACTCGCACATAAACAAGAATGGGTCTAGTTTTTTGGATCACCCAGTTAAGGGGAGAGCATATGCCTACCATTCATCACATACAAAAGACATGGTGTTCATTATCCTGTTAATTAAGCTATGTTCCTAACTTAACCAAAAGGAAACATGATGTTCATTGTCCCTTTACTTAAGCTATGTTCCTATCTTAACCAAAGGAAACAAGAAAATAACATCCATCCCCTGCAATATGTTAGTAGTTTATGTTTTGACTCTTTGACAACGAATCTGGGAAAACTTGCAAATGCACAAAACAAAATGTGAGTTTCTAATTTTGGTGACAAACTGCAAGAGGCACCAAAATAGAGACAAGAGGCGCCAAAACTCTAAAAATAGTGCAAAATGGTCTCAAAACAGGTGAAAAGGGTCCTGGAACAAGATGCAAGAGGCACCAAAACTCTGACAAGAGGTGCCAAAATAGGTGCAAGAGGCACCAAAACTCTATCCCAGAATGGTCCCAGAATAGGTGAAAATAGTCTTAGAATATCTTGCAAGAGGCACCAAAATAGGTGCAAGAGGCGCCAAAACTCTAAAAGTGGCCCATAATGGTCTCGGAGCAGGTGAAAACAGTCTCGGGACAACTTGCAAGAGACACCAAAATAGGTACAAGAGGCACCAAAACTCTCAGAACAAGCCAAAATGGTCTCAAAACAGCTGAAAAATGGTCTTTGCATTGCTTGCAAGAGGCGCAAAAATAGATGCAAGAGGCGCCAAAACTATAAAACAACCTTGAAATGCCTCAAAATAGCTCAGAATTTCCTCCAAACTAGTGTAAAACGTTCCCAAGTCATAAACCTTGAACCTACAATCATCAAATCATCAAAAAATTTAGTAATAAGTGAGGCAAAGGCCCCATGGTGTGTGCCATTTTGTGCGTGTGTTGAATGTGTAGAGTGAGTTATTCTAATGTCAACACAAACCTTAATGAGACGATTTACATTCAAAGTTTGAATGAAGTAAAACTAATCTATTCGTAATACAATCAAATCTTTCAAATACATATCATTGTTCTCTATTTCTAGGGATTTATTAAACCATTTGGCCCTCAGATTTCTATGGGCACAAAGGTTGTTAAAATGACTACCTAGAAAATGAGATTTGATGCTTAATATGCAAGCTAAGATGATTTCTATGTGCAAATGTGTGGTGGAAGGATTAGTGGTATGCTTCTAAATGAAACAAAATGATGGAAATGATAATGGATGCAAAGATAAACGAAGGATGATGTTGATGATAGATGAAAAGTGGAGATGAGTGAGATGATGTGCAACTATAGTGAGCTATCCATGATTATGCATATGCTCAAATGCAACAAAAAAGAAAACTAACCTAAAATGTAACTATGATGCAATGGAGATGATAAAATATAACTATGAAGCAATTAATTAATCTAAGATGAGAATGCAAAGTAACACATGATAAGAAAGCTAAGTATAAGACTCCATGAAAGCTCCAAGCTCCTACGAAAAACCTGCATGCTAACAATACTCAAAGTGTGGATGGAAAATGGAATTATAACACTATTCCAATTTGTATTTCAAAATAGCATTATAACATTACTTAAAAGGTGGATGATAAATGCAAAGGATAAGGGGTGTATTTATAGAGTTTTGCAAGCATTTTGTGAGGTGGCACCTATCAATGGTTCAAATTCAAAGGAGACAAGATAGACGGTGGAGATGAAAGGAATCAAGATGTTGTCCCCTTGACCAAGGGCAACATGCCATGTGTGTGAAGAGAATCCCTTCACCAATTGGAAGCATGCCAAATGTATGAGATTCCAAGTGTGTGAAACAAAGACCCATGTGCTCCAAGTTTGTTGGAAGTGTGGGGGAATAAAGCCATGTGCTTCTTCTTGTTGGTGGAAGTGTGTGAGGATAATTCCAATTAATAATTAGGCATATTTATTTTCATGTGACCTTTATGAGGTGGCACATAAAAAGTTGTAGAAATGTGCTCTAATTCTTAATCAAGATTAGGGAAGATTAATCAAATAAACACGTTTAGAGAGTTTTTTTTGTTTGTTTATTTAATTTAGAGGAATGTGAATTAGGAGAATTAAGAGGAGAGTGAACAATATAAACAAAGTAAGACTTTATTTATATGTAGTTGAAGTATTAATCAAATAGGTTGTATTTAATTAATTGAATGTGATGATTGTTTTAGGTGTATACACATATATCATATATACTATATATAATATATATATTTAAAAAAAATATTTTAAAATTGGAAACCCTAAAACAAAGTAAACGCTTGGGGTTAGCCTTGGCTACCCCGCTTCCCACATGGAGGTTGCACTGCCTGTGGCAGCGCTTCCCCCACAGACTTGTGGGGAGCTCTGCTCACAACAACACACCCTCCATGGGTGCGGCTGTGAGTGCAACCACACCACCCCCCACACAAACATTAAACTTATAAATTTTTAAATAAAAATTCCTGCGATTTTCTAACAACCATTATATGGAATTCAATTCCATTTTATTTTTTTAAATATAAATATTTCATCAAAATTTCATGGGTAAGTTTTGAAAATTAAGCCTACAGGAAACTAAAACAATTACATGCATAAGAATATATATATAATATATGTGCGTAACTAAATTAAAACAATAGTCCAAAAGGGAAAATTTGTAACAAAACTTTCTACAGGAAGATTAAATCAAATAATACAGAGCTTTTAATTTTAACTAAGGTTCTAAAATTTAACTATAATTTTCCTTCAGGGTAAATCCATTTCTAAAACTTCATTTAAACACAAGATCTAAAATATATTTTCTACAGAGGTTGTAAATATTCTCAACAATCTTTTAAAAACAAAAGCTTCTACAAAAATAAAATCCTCTTCTACAGGAAACCTTTCCAATTTGCAAAACAATAATAATTTAAATAACCTATCCAAATTAAATTCACAAAAGCAATAAGGAACCTGTTCCAAAAGATTTGCTAATTCAAAATTTGATGTAGAGCTTCCCCTTTATTTTCCAACTTTGCCAAAGCCTTTCCCCAAAAGAATTACCACTTTCCAAGAACATTAAATAATCCAGAACCAAAAGAAAGCAACAAAACTAAATCCCAAAATTTTTCAAGAGCTTCTATTTCCAAAATTTTAACAACCCAAAGCAAATTCAACAACTTTTGAATAACCTCCCTTCCTTCTGTGAAATAACCTCTTTTCATCCATTCCAATAATTCTCTCCCAGAATCAATTTTCAACTACCATAGTAAATATCTTCTAACTTCCAGTTACAAAACAAATATCCTTTCTTCAACAACCACAGATACTTCCAAAGATCTTTTACAGATATTATGCATTTGAAATTTAAATAACTTATTTATTTCAAATCAAATTAATCTAATAATAAAATCACTTCATAACATAAATTAAATTAATTAATTTATCAACTATAAAGTCTCAACATCAATCATCCAGATTAATTAAATACCCAATCATAACATTTAAACTAATCCTCATAATTAAACCTTGCACAATAAATAAAATAACAAGGAAAATGTGGATAAAGAATATGACCAATACATGGATTGACGACACACTATACTAGGGTAAAGGTTTGACTAGGTTAACCCGTTACTATCTCCCAATCAACATTATTGTTGGGTAGTGGACACACTTAGACCTATGAATCTAGGTGAAGTTGTTGTCTTGTACCTGCAAGCTTGCAACAAAGCATATGTCATACATGTATCTAGATAATAAATCATACACACTGTGAAGAGAGAATCGCGGAATCACAAGGGACTCACATGCGAGTGATGTAATCCCGTCCTTTTCACCAATACAATCACATCAAGACTGATTAAACAAAACATCAATAATAAAAATATGAGCACATTTAATATTATCTCAAATAACAACTATGCTAATCAAAATCATAACATAAAATAATAAGCATCCACATAGTGTATCATCTCATCAATATATAACACCATCATCGCTCCACTGTCAGCGATTGAATAATAATAACATAAAATATGGTCTATCAATGTCTCTAAATTGTCAGAGAAAACATAGAAAATCAGAGGGGTGTTACATTTCAAGTCACATTGTAACATGATGATATTCATGTCTTTTCAGATAGATTATCATCTTAGATTTCTATTCAAAATAATTATATGGTGTTAAAATGAGAACTGTAGATGCATCCATAAGAGTAGAAAAGAAGACTACAAAGAAGGAAAAGTGTAAAGAAAGAAGACACATTAGACACCCCCACTAGTCTCAAAAATCACCATCCAGATATTACAATGTTGGCACTTTATGATTAGTGATTTTACAAGGCTTTTCTAGATTGCAAGGCTTTTAATTTCCTTAATGGCCAAAATTACAATATTTGATGCAAATTAATTTTAAATAAAATCTAAAAAAAAAAACCTTTTAGCTGTGTTTTACTCTTCAATATCTTTCCAACACCTTTTCATTTTTGAAAAATGGATTACAAAAGTGAAAGATATGACATATTGAAGATAAAAATGTAGCAGATTCAACTTGCAATATTTGATATAAAAAACAAAAAAAATTATTAAAACCTTCATGGATGGAAATTTCTCATTTCCATCTTTCTGTCAAGTACTCATTTGCAAAAAATTGACACTCAAGGCAAGCACTTTTGAAGAAAGATACAACATCTCCCTGTGATAAATGACTCATGCCTCCTTTTGATTTGATTTCTACAAAATTTATTAACTGTATGCAAACACTAACAAATACCTAGATGGTTTTTTGACCCTGGGAATAAAACCCAAAAATCATTTTTCTTACCAATGAGAAAAAGCCAAATTTTTGAAGCCAAAATGAAAATGGCTCTAGTAAAAAAATCAAAATTTTAACTCTAATGTTTTTTACTGTCCTCCAATATCTGATTTTGGTGAAATAAAAGTCAATTTTGACTTTCTTGGACTTTCTAGACTCTCTGGAAATGCTGAAAAAGCATCCAATATTACCAAAAAGCTACAAATCACCAAATCTCATAGGAATAAATATATGTAAGCCAAATTAAATATATGCTTATTTTTCCTTTAAACTATTTTGATTCTCTAGATTATACAAGGATGCAGGAGAAGAGCATACTTGGTTTTTAAAGAAAAATATTAACTTTCTATTAGTCTCAAATCTCTCAAAAAATATGAAAAACAATAAGCTATACGAGACAACACGACTTTGATACCATGTTAGATTCTATGAAAAGTAAGAACCAAGCCAGGATCTGATGTTGATCGTAGATCACATGCAACTTCATTCAATAGATGATCGAAGATAAAAATAGTAGAATGAAGAGAAATTTGAAATGAGAGAAAAATAGAGACAAGACAACAAAAATTATAGAATATTCTCAATACTCTCTCTAGACGATCACTAAACTAGCAGAACTAGTGAATGTGAGAGGAGAGTGCTCAATATATAGAAAAATAAGGGCAAATACATCCAAGAGGTGCATTAACTCCTACTACCCATAAAAGGTGGGAGGTGTTTTACCTACTTGGTAAATGACAAAACATGTGGCATAACCTCCTTAGGTGAAGACAAAAAAGAGGTGACACATAAATCTAAAAGAGGGTGAGTAACCCAACTACCCCATAACCTACTTAGGTAAAAATAAAATAATGGTTATGAGAGGTGGCACGACAAGCCAAAAGAGGATGTGTAACTCAACTACCCATGTGTGGGAGAGAGTGACACATGTAGTTGATGTATTTCACCACGTGTCCTCATATTAACCACTCCTTACAAACCTAAGCAAGATTAAATAATATGTGTAGGAAAAAATAAATAACCCTAACATAAGGAAAATAAAAAACCTTCACTGACAAAAGGGTTTGCAACATACATTTTTTTCATGTAGTACTTTAATAGAGATTAATAATATATTATATAGAATTTAATTATCCATATCAAGTATCATAACCATAAACTTCCTTTATATATATTTCTTACTATTTATAAAAAATATAATGTCTTCTATTCTTCTTATATTCCTAACTTCATACATCTTACATTCTACATCATCATAGTTTCTTATATCTAAGTACAATGGGGATGTGCTTGTTATGTAGGAACAAAGATCTAGGGTCTAAATCACACATTTCTTAACATTACATTAGAGAGGAACCATAATTGGTCAATGAAAGAAATAAAATGGTAGATAAATTTTTTTGTCCTCTTTTATGTTTTTGTGTGTGGTTGATTAGATTGATTAGGAATTGGATTGATTTGATTATATAAATATAAAAATAGGTCAACTATGAATCTACAACAAAATGACATATTTTTTTAAAAAGTACAAAATTGTAACACAAGAATTGATGACAAAAAAGAAGAGTGTAGAGATAGAGGAACCTAGCATACAAACTGGGGCTAAAATTGCCTAGACCGGGGTGGTGGTGCCCTAAACTAGAGAATGCTATTCTCTGGAAACTATGAATAGGTCTTAGTAGGTTACAATCTATAGGTTCTTGTTGAATACACAAGACAACTAAGAGGGGGGTGAATCAGTTGTACCTTAAAGCTTCAAAACCCTCAAAAACATTCAAATCCACATTCATTCAATTAACCCTTAATCTGTTACAATGATTTAGTATGAAAAAAAATAATAAAAACTAAATAAAATCAACACAATGCATAAGAGAACACCAAACTTACGTGGAAAACCCAAGATGGGAAAAACCACGATGAGAATTAACTCACAATATAAAGTAATATCAACAATGAATATAAAGGGCTCATTGTTAGAGGGCTCATTTCCCAAAGAAAGAAAGGCTCACTACCAAAAGGTTCACTACTAGAATAAAAAAGAAGATAAGAGAAGAATGTTACACAAAGAAATCCATCTCAATGCAACAAAGAAATCCACCATGATATCACCAACACCTTCACAAATCAATTGAAGAATTGTAGACACATTTTTCTCACTGCATCCAACAATCTAACACAAGAAAGCTCACACTGCACTTCTCAAATTCACACTCTAACGCATCATTCACATCATACTTTTCTATCTTTGCATCCCTCAAAAACTCTGATGTAGGAGCATCTGGGCAGATTGGAAATCAACATCAACCAAAAATAAGCTTCAGGTTTGAATTTTTGTTTTGGTGTGTTTGGGATTTATTTGACATCTCTTGGCTTTGGAAAGCTCTTGGTGTGTTCAAATTTGCATAAAGTTGATTTTTATCAACTCATCGTTTTAAGGCTTTGCAAGCAGTTTTCAAATTTTTTTTTGGAAAACTCGTAAGGATCAAAGTAAAATACTTTGGTAGGGACATTCATAGAGGTGGCATGTGAAATATGCAAAAAGAATTAAGTAATACATTTTTTAGTTTGGGAGATTTTAATGTTGAAAGTTTGTTAAAAATTGAGCAAATTACGAAAAATTTAATATCTCATATTTTGGAAGGTTGGAGTAAAATCCTTTTGCAGGATTCCATGGGCTACCATTCTAAGCTTGCACACTAATTTTTGTGTGAATCAAAGAACTTTCATTTTTATTTGCCTGTGAGCACCTGATTTGACACTTCCAGAGTAATAATTTGATCAATTTTATTGTGGAAGGGTATTATGAGGGTAATGGAAATTAAATATCAATTTTTATTCCTTCACTAACTATTTATCTATTGCACAAATAATATGGGGGGCAATTGGAGCATAAAAGAGGCAGAAAATCAATATTTTAGATATTTTAAAATGCTCAGAATAGAGAAAAACGCCTTTGGGAGTAAATACAACACCTGGAGGAGTTAATGGAGGCTTAAAATGTCTCATTTAATGCTACAAAAACTAAGAATATGGATAGCTATGCTTGGGGGAAGTGAGGCACCCATTCTGGAGCAATAATTGATGATTTTCAATACATTTTTAGGGGGTTTTTGAAGAAAAATGTGAGAAGTTTATGAGGAAGTGGGAGAAGGTATGCCTTTGTAGAGGTATCATTGGGGATTTTGTGTTACAGGTTTGAGCAACACTAGTGAAGGAAAGAAAAGGCACTAGTGTGTGAAAGTTGTAGAGATTTTGAAGGAGTTGTAGGAAGGTTTGAACAATAGCAAAGAGAGATTTGGGGCAGCGAAAAGAAGCTACATGAAGATCCAAGAAAGTCTATTTCTTATAAATATTTGTTTCTTAAATTGTATTTAATAAATTTGTAATTGTTTCAATGTGAAGGAATGAAGTTTTCAAATTTGAATTAAATGGTTTCTCTCTGTTTAACCTTTGTGAATTTTTGAGTATGTTATTTGGCAGTGGTTTTTGTATACACTCAAAATTGGTTTGGAGGATTAAATAAATACAAGTTATTTATTAATAATCTTTAATTCTTCTACTTATAAATAAATTAAAAAATTTATTTATATAGTTCATTTTCTCTAATTCTTTCTATCTTAAATCATTTTCTTCATATCTTAATTAAATGAACAAATTTAATTAGTTTGTTTTATTTAATTAACCTCCTCTCACTAAATTTGAATTTTAAATTCGAATTTAAGCACATTTCTACTAACTTCTTCCCACCTTTGACCTCATCATGTGTCTTAAGAAATTAAATATTTCTAATAATTAATTTGGCATTTATCATCAACAAATTCTAACTAATTAGGGACTTTTGGCCTTCATCTCCATTTTATTCCTCTTCACACTTGGCAATTTGTTCTGATGAATGGAACACTCCCCTTTTCTCTCTAACCTCTTCATCTTCAACCGTCCATTCTCCAGATTGAATCCAGAACATTGATTTCTACCACCTAGGCTCATGCCTTCGAAAATCTATAAATAGGTCCTCATTTATAGCAAAGAGGGAGAGAGTTGAGCATTTGTAGCAATTACACTCTACAACATTTTAATTAGCATTGTCATTTTAGTGAGCATTCTAGTATTAGAATTTTAGCATCATGTAGTTTAATCATGGCATTTTCATTAGCAACATCTTAATTACAATATTTTCATCATATCATTTTCATACATCATAGCAACATTATTATCTTTGCATACCATCTACAACTAGTTTATCAATCATGTAATGTAGGAAACATCTCTTGCATTTCCAACATCTCTCATTCTTTAGGTTCTCATTTGGAAGTCATGTACACAAACAATCTGAGAGCAAAATGACTTAAAGAATCCTTGGAGATAGAGGACAATGAGACGTTGGGGAATTGTTTGTTTCAATTTGATTGTTATTTGAATTCCTTGATATAATGTTTCATTGGTATGTTATATAGGTTTTATTTTCTTATTCACATTATTCACACACACATAAATTGGCACCCACTGTGGGGCCTAGCCCCACTTTTAATATTTTCTTGCAAGTTTTGGTCAACAGGTTCATTCATGAATTTTGATGTAGCACATCCGTGACCTATTTTAGTGCGTAAGTAGTGACTTTTTCCGCATCCAAGCTCTGTTATAGTGCATACACAACCCAAACTAGTGCATCTACCTCCTCTTTCAGTCTATATACAAGATTTGATTTCCCTTTTCTTATTTTCCATAATAGAGCATTGAGTGTGTTTTATAGTGCATATATTGAATATTTTAGTGCATATGCTTTCTGTTTTAGTGTATACACCTTTATTTGCAGAAATTTAAATTTTGGGGGACTGATCTATATCTTTTTGTTTTGTAGGTACTCTATAC
>VDFB02095740.1:0-16158 GCA_007258455.2 Sequoia sempervirens | reverse complement strand
TTGGTGTTTACACTACTTGAAAAGGTGCTTAGCTATTTATAGTAGCATGGTATGGCATGTAAGGGTGGATTTAGGTCTTGGTTAAGGAATTTTGTGGTCTTCCTTCATTTTTTTCCATTGTAGGAATGTTTTGGTGCTGACCTAATTTGAATTTATACGTTTGAGGTGCATAACTGACCTTGGAGAAGGGTTTTAAGGTTGAGTATGATATAATTATGAGTTGAGTTGTTGAAAGATGTTAATATAGATGTGAGAGATGTGAATGATGAAAATTATAGAGTGTTAGAGTGTGAAAATGGGAAGTGCAGTGTGAATTTTCAACTGTTAGTCTGCTAGATGTAGTGAGAAGAAGGTGGCTATAATTCTTTAATTAAATTGTAAAGGTGTTGGTGACATTGTGGTGGATTACCTATTACATTGAGATGCTTTTCTCTATGTAACACTTCTTCTCTATCTTCTTTTCTATTTTGGTAGTGATCCTTTTGGTAGTGAGCCTTTCTTTCTTTGGGTAGTGGGCCCTATTTTATTCGATGTTGATATTGTTGATGGGTGTTTTAGCACTTCTCAAAACAGGTAACGCATAAGTGCATCACCTCTCTTGAAAGACAATCTCCTACAAAAAAGTTGCAGAAAACTACCCCAAGGTTTCTCGAGTGTTAGGTCATGACTTGCTTGAAATGCCTTAGTGGTTTGATGTGATTTTGCTGGTAATCACAGGGCAACCTTATGTAGGTTAAGTTGGAAGGGAATTGGTTCTTTGAGTGGAGTTTATGAAATTCTGAAATTGTGTTCTATTGTTGCAAGTTCCAAACAATAGTATGAAACTCCACTTTTGTCATCAGATTTGGCTTTGTAATGCGCAATGATGCTTGAACTTGTCTAAATTACTATTTGAAGAAAATTCAAAAGGGCAGGGAAGAGAGTAAGTTCCTAGACCTGGAACTACCAATGAACAGTGATAATGGAGAATGCTACAGTAGACAACCTTCCCAAAACTAAGTTCCACTTAACCAAATTAACTCATAGTCTAATGAAACTAGTGCAATATTCTAACATTTATAGATTTTCAACCATTCATTCACCATAAAGAATGAATAAAAGATAGAATTTAAGTGCAACATTCAATTCATGTTCAGATTAGCTTTACACTACTATTTATCATCAATAAACAACAAAAAGCATGAAAAATGAAGGGAATCAACACAGCAGTATTCTTCAATATTAATGAACAACATCTACCAATTTACTAAAACATGCTAAACACATAGAACATCAAAGTAAATATACTCAAATATATTAACTATGAAGAGAAGAATCATGAAACATGAGATGAAACTCAAGAATCCACCCAAAAGCAATGAATTTCTATTAGAATTTTAGTAGCATGTCTTTACAACAACTCAACTCTCTTAAAAATGAGAGACCCTTTATTTATAGTGTCGAAAAAGAAAAATGAATGGCTAAGATTCAATCTCATTGCGTGGGAAATATTCACTAAAAATTAGGGTTTCACCTACCACTAATATTTTACAATATAAAATACATCTTTTGTCTTTTAGCCTAATTTGTCCTCTAGTGGCCAACACTGTAGCACTTTTGTCTTTTAGCTGATTTCCTCTTTGCTGCAGCTATATTGTGAGAAATTCATCATCAATGATTGGATTTCCTTCATTCTTCTTAATAGTAGCATATTCCATGAACTTGTCGATCAACACCTGAAGCTTATTCCACTCCATTATATTGGATTGAAGCACCTGGAAGTTCAATTTTCTGGATTGGCTGGTGATCAAGTCCCAGTCCTTGATGCATTTCGGCGTGTTCTTGATCACTTGTTTTTGATTGGGTGAAAGCCCGAGCAACAAAATCCATAAAATTCAGCATGAGTGTATTGATGGCCCCATTCTTCATCTTTTTGTGAAAATATGTCCTTATCTTCTTGGGGTCTAGCTCGATGGTGGGCATATCGTAGTCCGTCATGAGCTTCAGGTATTATTCATAGGTCATTTTGATTTCCTTAGCCCAATCTATGTCAAGCTCCACTTCATGGTGCACTCGTTCCAAGATTTCTCTTCTATGATCGAGGCCTAATTTCCATGTTTCCACGAGCCAATGATCATCTTTTACTATTTCCAGCTCCTTTTCCCATGTTCTCTCGGGCATCCTGAGGATAGCCTTGAACTTGGGGTATGTGATTCTATATAGTTATGGGAAGTCAGTGCAAAATTTTCTTATGCCTTCAAGTTGCTTTTGCACTTCACAAAATTTATTTGTTGTTTAGGAAGCATGGCCAACGTCCATATCTCCATTGTATAATACCTACCGAAACTAGTCCTTTGTGGCCTTAGTCCAATTCTTTCTCCTTTCAAGCTTGCTGATATGATCCTTGGACAACAGTTGGGGTGGGGCCGATGAGGCTGTTGGTAGTTCTTCAGCAGAGGACCATTGTCTTATGTAGGCTATTAAATATGCCACTTGTGCTTTCAATTCCTCTTTGGAGGACTTTTCCTTATTCATCTGATGTACAATCGTAGTGATTGATCCCTGAAGATGATCAATTTTCTACTCCTAGGTGAATGGTGGAGACATTATAGTTGAATCCATCTCCTTCGACCACTGGAGTAGCCATTTGCATGATCCTTGATCTCAATGCATCCATTGTTATGTCGGATCTAGCCCTCAGTTTCTTCTCCTTCTTTGTCCCTATTTATGCTCGAGCCAAGATGGCTTCTAGTCTCTCTTTCAGATCCATAAGGATGAGGGCCTTCTTATGTAGTTTCTTTTCTAGCCACTCAGGCATCTGTGATCCCTCTTTTTGGGCATTCTGGATTTCCATCTCTTCGTGGTCCAGAGCCTCTTGTTCTATCCTTTCTTCCTCTTCTTCATTTGAATCTCCAATGAACATAGAAATTTCTTTTGGTGATTCAGTGTTGGCTATGTTTTCCTTGGGGCTATCTTCCCTTTCGGATCCCTTGTCTTCTTCTTCCTGCCCATGTTCTTCATGGCGTTTTGCTTCTAGGCTTCTTCTTGTTTCAACCTCTTCTTCAAGCTTGTCCTCTTCTTTATCTTCCTCTTTCTTTTCTTCTTCTTCCCCTAAAGGAGGCATTTCCTTATCAGGTCCAGGGCTCTTCTCTTGTTCTTTAGTCAGAGGTTCTTTGGTTACCTCCATTTCATCATCTATTTCTTTCTTCTCTTTAGAGGATTGCTTCTTAATTTCCTCCCCAACATATTTGTTTTGCTAGACCAACTCTTCCTCAAGCTCTTGATCAAAAGTTTCCACAATATATTTTGCACCAGGGTCCTCAATATCTTCTTCAGAGGATTGTGTTTCCTCTTCCTCATGCACTAATTCATCAATAACTAGATGTTGATACTCGAGATGCTCATGATAATCATTAGGCTCCTCTTGCATCGCCCTAGCTGCCTCCCTCTCTTGTTTCTGAAGTTCTTTAGAAATATGCATGGTTGCCTCCATTTTTGGTGGTTCAGTTAGGGGAGGAGGAATAGGGAGGCCCATGATGACTTGGGCTAAGGCAGCTTGCACTGTAGGATTCATCAATACTCCAGAAACCTCCATTGGTGTGTTTTGCATATGCTTGGTGAAAGCCTCTAGGAGAGTAAGGGTAGGTATTGTTGTTGCAAAGCCCAAGGGAATAGCCATTGATGGAGACATGGAGGAAGAAGAAAGTGGATAAGTGGTGGCAGAGGAAGAATCTATTACCATAATGGATGCAGTAAGTGAGGTGGAAGCAAGGTGAACAAAAATGTCCACCGCGGGCGGAGAAGAAGTAGGAAATTTTTGGGATGCCGACAGAGGAGTAATGGTAGTGGCAGTAGTAGTGGCAGCAGGTGGAGACTTCGGTTGCTTAGCCTCTTCTTCCTCTCCCTCATGGAGTGGGTCCTCTTGAATGGTGGGAATCTCTGTGAATCTGCCCGATTTCCTTGATTTCTTAGAGGGCTCAACCTCTGACACCTTTCTAGAATATACCTTGTGCTTAGGCTGGCGTTCCGCTACTTCTTTCTTCTTCTTTGACCTAGTAGCGGGAGGAGATTTTCAAGTTTCCCCAGATGGGGCAGCAACAGTTCCACTATTAGTCTCACTCTCGAGCTTTTCCTCGAGCTCACCATAAGTCAAAGTGGCACCCTAGAGTTTTAGTTGAGCAACCTGCCCATACATCCATTGCTTTGTTCTACCTGCTATTGGTTTTGCTAGAATATTGAGGTCATTGAACTCTTCCTCATCCCAATTAATTAAAGTCAATGACAGGCTGGAAACGACATCAAATCTTTGATCTATTACAATATTTTCTTTCTCCACAACTTGATCCAGCACCGGGAACAAGTTAACTATTTTAATGAAATACGCCATCATGTGCATATAGTGCCTCATGCACACTTCTTTATCATTTGGACAGTTTTCCGAGAAGTCTTCAACATTGTGTAGATGGGAATATTCCTTCCCAACCATATTTTTCAATTTTCCATACAAATCCATCCGTGGCCGAGAAGTGTGGAGCTCCAGGTTATATTCATTTATCTCTTTCTCAAAGTATTCCACACACTGGGATGTGGGGATTGCATACCAATGTGCATGTTGTAGCTATGTGGATATTTCAAGCAATACCAACCAGTCATTTGGGTACCGAGGTAGCTTATATGGCCTCTCGGAGAAGCCCTCAGTTATGATGTATGTGAATTTAGGAAATTGAATGAATAAGAACCTGAATCAGCGGATGAAGGCATTTTCACTATGAGTAACCCTCCTTTCGAATTCACCCCCAAGAAGCCTGATAATGTGCTCGATAAAGGCATCATTCACCCTACGATAGTCTTTCTTGAAATTTCTATATTGAATTTGTAGGTAATTTGTCATAGAACTTCAGCTCTATCCCGGGAGTCTACCTTGGAACCACAAATATACCTCTATATTGATTGTGGTCAATCAATATGTAGACCAAGTAGGAGGTCATATAAAACTAAGAAGTTTTCTTAACGGCCATAAACTACTCATGTAGGCAATTGTTGATTATTCTAGCCCAGTGGAACTTAGTCTTTCCTCCGATAGTTTCTTCAATGAAATAGAGCATCCATTCCTAGAAATATTGCACAGTTGGGAGGCCCATAACCTTGCTTAGTAAGGTGACCAAATCATGGCAGTTCTCATGAAAATCACTCCTGAAGAGTTTATGAGGTTCTTTTTTTGTGCTACCCCTTTTTTCCCTCAACCAGTATTGATTAATTAGTTTCTTGCATTTGCGGGGGTCAGCTTTCCATGTGCTCTCAAAATACTCCTTGGTTGTTTCTTCCATTTCACCAAAGGTGGGGATGTGGAATTTTTTCCCTATAGACTTGGAAGACAAGTCAACCAATATTCTGCCATCTCGATCCATAATCCTCTTAGTCTTTTCTTGGTATGCTTCTCTATAAGCCATTACCAGCTCAACAGCCACAATGGTAGGTGGGAAACTAGCTGCCTTGGACAATCCACTTTTCCTAATTTTCTTTGCATTCTCTGTAATGGGATTAGCAATGACTCTCTGTCGGAATTCATCAAGGTCTATACGTCCCAAATTAGTGTTTGAGACTATATCTCACTTTGTGGTCACTTTGGTGTTAATATCCACTCCCTGAAATTTGTACTTCATTTGATCTTTATCCTCCTTTTCCCTTGGTGATTTACCGAATTTCTTTCCCTTTTCTTTCCTACAGTTACCCTCGAAGGTCCTATAGCTGATTCCATATATCCTACAAGCAAAGGAGCAGTAAGCATATTCATGTGTAAAACAAAGGGGGATGTTAGAAAAATCCTACAAAATGCACATTAGATCGAGTAATTCATCATTCCAAGATCATAACATTCTTCTCCAATCATCATTTTCCTTTCGTTTGAGGGAGATATGGAAATATTGGCCTAGGGGTGTAGAATTCCCTGGGCTGGCAGCCATTTTGGAGGAAGTTGCAAACAAATGACAAACAGGGCATGACGACCCACATGAATCCACCCGCATTAGGTTTTCTAAGTAGGGGTGGGGCCCACCAGTAGGTTAAGCAATTTTGGCACATGGGTTGGAAAATTTTGAGATTTTGGAAGTGCTAACTTAGTGATTCAGGCATACAGGTCTAAGAGTTGAGGGCATAGGGTCTATCTTAGCCGTGAGGGACTCTGCCATTAGAAACAATATTGTCGAGGTAGAATCCTGCTAGTGGCATCCTACAATGTAGGTCCTGTAGTCAGGGAGGATGATGTCGGCTCAACTATGAAGTTCAAATGGTTTAGGTGGATGTGGGTAGGGGAATGCAGAAAGACGTTGGATTCTTGTTGATCAAAATAGCATAGGCGGGACGACGACTTGCATCATTAGGTCCGCGAGGATCCTAGGTTTAGCATTCTTTGGATAGCACCAGGGAAGTCAGGCTCCACACAATGGATTGGCAGTGGTCATTTGCTATGTGAGTCAGTAGAAGTAGGGCAACAACGACTCGTGTTATATGGTACGTGAGAAAAAAATTAATTGTTTCATTCTTTTGGGATTAGACGAAGGTGGTCATTATGGAGTCTGCAAGGTGGGTAGATGATCCACCGAGGCCGTTTGGAATGACAAACTCACGATGGAAGCCTGCGAATGAAATTCTGCAATGGGAAACCCACAGGGTTCAATCACTTAGTCATTCTTGGTGCAACGTGTTGGATAGAGACATCTAGGGCCGGGCCTGCCTAGTGGAAGGAGCCTAAGACTTCACCGTTGGAAATAGATAGTTGAACGATGAAAAAGCAGTGACTGAAGCCCGCATTCGGTTGTCCACAAGAAGAGTTTTTCATCTAGCTTGGTTAGCGTCTAGAAGTACCACAAGACTCGCAAGGTGGGAGGCAGGAGTTGGGTAGCCATCAGAAAACAACGATGCATAAAGGGTGAACCACATGCGAAAACCCACATTTGCGGACCCGCGAAGTTGAAAGGACCCCGTTTAAGTTATCATTCTTTGTTTAAGTTCAAAACATTACGACACAGTGTGGGCGTCTGTCTGCATGAGCAGGCCCGAGGGAGGTGATGGCTAGTATTTTTAAAGTCTTTTGTTAGATGCTTGAAGCACGACGGTGAATGTCTTGTGGGATGCAAGAGCTCGATTTCCCTAGTTGAAGAATGGTGCTAGAGGGTGAAGGTTCGGCATGGATTTTTGGGGTGGATTTCAAAATATGTTCAAGTTTTTAACACATGGGTTTTTCTCACCATGTGGTTTTCTTTCCAGTTTTAAGGTTCTTTAGCTTAAGATTTTAACAACTTTGCAGAAATGAAGAAAAAACCATAAAACTAGTAGTGGCAGAGGTCCTACCTGGCAGACCCTCAAGAATTTGATGAAGAAAGTGAAGGTTGCAATGGGTGAATGGTGGTGAGGTCTCGCGGGTGCGGAGGTGAAAGTGGCTAGAGGCTCTGACAAGTTTGAAAGAAGAATGTTGATGACAATGACTTGTCAAAAATGTGTATTTATAGAATTTCATGCATTAAATGCCTACCATAAATGAAGGTACAATGGTAGCCAAGGTTGGTTAGCACATAGTTTAAAAGAACCGGCAGTGGGAATGACGAGGTCCTCAAAGTGGTTGACATTCATGTGTTAGCCATTGGACGGGTCGACAAAGAAGATGGCGATGAAAGCTGTGGACCCTGTGAGGTGGGAAGATGCACTAGCTCGGCTGCTGTAGGGATGACAAAGTCATTACATAGTTCCACATAGAGTGAACTATATGGGCGGACCTGCAGTGCATGAAGGACAGTTGTTTGAATGTTTGAAGGAAAACTACTAAAGGAACCCCGCAAAGGCCAAAGACCTAAACTTTTTAAGGGCGGTGAGACTTGATCAACTCAAGATGCTAACTCTAGGGCTCCTTGACCATTTGGGACTACAAAACAAGGAAAAGGAAAAAGCAACCTGATGAAGTAAAAAGATAGGGTCCCCATTCTGGACAAGGCATGTGTGCTATAGGCACAACAAATGGAAACTCTGCTGGGAAATTCTCTTGAGTGTTCTATGGATAAATGCTCATTTAGAACCCAAAATCTCTAGTTTTGTAGACCATGGGCTAGTTTCCAAAAGTGAACTATGGGACTCAAAGGAGAACGAGATCCTTAATTGAATCAAATCATGAAACATCTCAGAAGTGTGTGCATATGGGTGAATTGAATTCCTTTCCTTAGAAATTGTAACAAACGACTATTAATCAGACCATGCAAGATACATAAACTATCCAACTTCAAAAGTAACCAAGGCATTGCCCCACTACCAGTCAGGCATCCATAGCTTCAACGGAGTTGTCACTGTGATCCCATGAACATTGCTCTACTACCAGGTTTACATAGCCCCAGTAGAGTTGTCCGCACACCCACACGGTTGCTTGATTTCAACATTTTCCTTTTCTTTTGTTTTTGATCTCTTTTAATACTATTTCTTTTTCCCAACTGTGTACGCATTGAAGCTTACTGTGGGTTTGGAATCACAGTGGTCACTGAAGCAAACTTAAGATTTTCACTTTCCAGACCATCATAAAGATCACCACACAAAAACTCAGAAACAATTAGTGTTTTGTTTTGTGCAAGATCTGAGACGAGATGAAAGGATTCAACTAAGGGTCATGTTCTAGGTCAAGTCAAAGTTCACATAAGGAGACTATTCCACAATTGCAATCAGAGGCTAATAGTTGAGAATGAATATTTATCTGAAGAACACTAACAACAAGCATCAAAGCAAACTGTTCGTCAAACCGAGCATGACCACCATGTCAAAACAAAGGAACACCCTTAGCAAAATAAAGTGATTGGGAAATGAGCAAAAGAACAATGAAGCAAAACAATGGAACAAAAAAACAAGGAAACTAAAACCAACCTATGTACTAGTATTTACAAAGACCTAGCTCGAAGGAGCTCAGGCAAGGAAATAATGCTTAAGGTGCTACCTGTTGACAGGCAACGAGACATCTTCACCAGTCAAGGTATTGAGGAAAAAAGTGTTATCTCCTAAGATTTTAGAAATTTGAAAGGGGCCAAGCCATAGCTTGTCGAATTTGTCATGTCCCCATTTCTTCTCTTGGGCCTTGTCCCAACATAGGACTAGATTGACAATTCTAAAGGCCTTCACTTTGGCTCGTCCATCGAACCATCTCTTGACCACGCCCTGGTGTTTGGAAAAAAATTTCAATAGCTCAGTCACGTACCTCTTCTAGGTGGAGCAATTCAGCTAAGCGGGCTTCTCATTGATCCCCTTCTTCGTAAAAGGTGTTGATGAATTGGAGGGTGGGGATCTTAAGGTGGATAGGAAACAAATGATCTAAGCCATAAACGATGTGGAATGGGGAATCACCTAGGAAGTCTTGTGGCTTGTACGATCTTCCCAGAGGAAAAAATGAAGTTGGGTGTGCTAGTCTTTAGGATTCCTATCGAGCAGTTTTTTGATCACGGTGATTAAGTTCTTGTTTGTGGGTTTAGCTAGGCCATTGCCTTGGGGATAGTAATTGGATGATAATTTGAGAGAAATTCCATAATCGAAAGCCCAACTAGTGAATTTGAGCGAGGAGAAAGCAGGGCCATCATCACAAACTAAAACATATGGGAAACTAAAATGATTTAAAATGAAGCTTTCAAGAAAATGAGTAACTACTTATGTAGTGCATTTGCTACAAGCAATTGCTTCTATCCATCTAGTACAATAATTAGAGGCAGTTATAATGTACCCGTGCCCCACAGAAGATGGTGGGATTACTAGACCGATGAAGTTGAGACCCCATTGTGTGAATGATCTTACTTCCAAGACTAGGTGTAGTGGGACAACATTTCTTTCTCTGGTTGTAGCAGTCTGGTAGACATGGCTCATTTGGGCATGGCTATGTGCATCCTTGAAGACTGTTGGCCAATAGTATCCCACTCACAAGATTTGATGAGCGGTGGAAGAACTAGACCCATGAACAGTGCTGAATTTATCATGAAATTCTTTCAACATTTGTGCTGCTTCTTCTTTCCCAAGGCATCTGAGATGGATCCCTTCACAATTCCTCTTATAAAGTATAGATCCTTACAACATGTAGCTACTACTTTTCAGTTAGAGAGCATGGTTTTGAACTCCCTGTAGATGAGATGGGCAGTTGTTGTGCAACAAGTAGTAGACTATGTTGTCATACCACTCTTTGGGAGAGACATCTTCAACCTGGAATTGCTGAACCGCAAGCTCAGGTCCGGCTTTAGCCACTATCCCAGATATTGTTTGTGTTGGTGTAATTAAATGTGTTGTACCTTGTCCTAGGCCATAATTACACCTTAGTTAAGTTTACTTAGGGACCACATAGGAGGTTTTTGGATATTTTCTACTTTTGGTGGACTTGACATGTCATTACTTTATCACTTCCACCTTTTTTGGACACATAGTGTGATTATCTCTCCACCTTTTGTGGTGATTATCACATTATCTCTTTTCCACTTTAGGTGGAGTGATAGCTCTTCATAGTTGTCTCATGTCATAAGATTACGACACTTGTCATAATCTTATGACCTTCTATGTTCTCACCTTGGCTATATAACCAAGGGGTCTCCTATGTACATTTGTCAAGCTCATTCCATTCTATTTGCATTATTGGCAGAATACAATTTATTCTTGTCATATTCTATTCTCTCTCTTTTGTGCTTTCTATTAGGCCTCTAGATCTTGGGTGGCTGCCATCATATCCAATTCTTACATGGTATCAGAGCTATTGGAGTGCCTTTAGTTATTCATTTTGGAGAGATTCTTAGAGGGTTCCATTTCTGGCCTTGTGTTGCAGGTGCATTTTGGGAGCTTGTTGCATCAAATCTGAGCTCACCATTGCATCCAGAGTGTCTGAGATAGTAAAATTTTCCTTTTGTTTTCTCTCAGTTGGACATTGGAGGCCAAATTTGCAAAGGGTTGAAGGTTGGAGGTGGTTGCCAAATCTAGGAGCTAGCTACCACTTCAGAGCATTTTCAGCTGAAAAGGACATCACCATTATTCTCAGAAGGGCCAAAAACCTATAAATCAACTGCCAATTCATCCAAATTAGAGCAAGTTGTCCGTCGAGGAAATTGTTTTTGCTAGCCGAGCCGTACAACCCAACCATTATTGCAGTCGGTACGATTTTTTTATTTTTCAAAAAAAAATTTCTTTTTCTGCGAATTAAATTTTTCAAAAAAATCAAAAAATAAATATTTTGTATTCGCAGTTTTTATTTTTTGTAAAGTTCTTATTGTAAAAAATAAAAAAATTGTGTTTAATTTCTGTGGAGTACGTAGGACAAGGTACTCTGCGGGTGCCACCTGGCCATAGGCCATGGCCCCCGCCACCCCCTATCTCCTCCAATCAATGGCGCTCGCTTCATAATCTATGTGGCGATTATAAATTTCGATAGTCATTCAAACCCTGGCAGCACAAAAAACTGGTAGGTGTAAAAATCCAACAAATTCCAAAGATTTCGTTGAGCATCGAATATTCTAACAGAATATTCCAGCAGAGGACTAACGGCAACCGCGACAGTCAAAAGGCCTACAAATTTAACGTGGTGTAGTTCATGACGGGCGGGAAATTGTTAAATTTATGCCCATGGATTGATGACATAAGCACGACATCGGCCATTTTCAAATTTTTTTTGCCCCCCTCTCCAATGAAGTCTTTGAATTTGCAATCCACGTTCAGAGGCTCATAACTTGCTCATTTTGAGGCCTTTTTTCAAGATTTTTTTTTATTTGGACTAATTTTTCATGTACTTCACAGTGGTGTACTTGGTTTTTGATTTTGGTAGATAGATTTTCCAAAATTTTCAGTTTCTCAACATTGTGCCTGTCCAATCCTCATTTCTGCAACTTCCGAGGCTCCGTTCAAGCACATACGAACTCCTTTTCAGGTGATTTTTTTTGAAAGTGCATGATTTTTTGTTTACTTCTTGAATCTGCAATCAGTTTGAAGTGATCTTGAGTGGATTTTGTACTTTCAGCATATGGTATTTTTTGGCCTATTTGGCACTTGTATTGCATAGATCTAAATTTAGGTCTTTGCTTATTTGTTCTAGTCTGTTATCAACCTATTTTTAGAAATTTGTAAATTATAAATCATAAGCCCACTTAGCCAAGTTGCAAGTGGCCTATTGTACATGCACTGCATTATAAATTACCAAAATCATCTTTTTGTGGGGGGTATCTTGATTGAGTGAATTTGGGGGGTGTCTCTTGTGTGATTGTACCTATTTTCTCTCTTGTGCTCTTGTATTCCATCATGGGTTCATCTAAAGTTCCACTCTTAACTGCACATAATTATGCTACATGGAAAGTACATACATGGAGTAAACTAATGGAAAATGGTTTATTTTACTACATTGATGGAACCATAACTGTACCTTCGGATCCTAAGGCAGATCCAATTGCATATATGGATTGGCTCACTAAAAATTCTATGGCATTGGGTACACTAAGAAAGTTCATTTCAGATGATCTAATTTTCCATGTTGATAAATGTACTATAACCAAGGAAGCTTGGGATAAGCTTGCTGCTTTGTATGGCAAGGTTGATAAGGTTAAGGGTTACAAGCTTGAACATGATCTAAACCTTGATCCCAAGGATTTTGATACAATTCAGGATTATGTCACTAAGGAAAATGAGCTAAGAGCACAACTAAAAGATTGTGGTATTGAAAAAGAGGATGATCAATTGGTCTTCAACTTGTTGGACAAACTTCCAGTTGAGTATGCAACCTTTGTTTCAAGTTTTCAGACTCAAAGATTGACAATTAGCAACTTCACATCACCATATTTTGAGGCTCTCACAGATCTTTTGATTCTTGAGCAAAATAAGTTGATGAAAATGGGAATTCTCAAGTTTTCAACTTCAAAAGCATTGGTGGTCAATCATGGAAACAATAAGCAAGGCAAAGGAAAGGACCAAAAGAAATCTTCACCAAAGCCACAATGATCCGGTGGACATTTTTCAGTGAAAATTGAAGTGTCTCATTTTTCTCCAAAAACTGTACCATCAGAAAGAGCTCAGCGTCCTGGTTCCAACACAACTCGAACGGAGTGAAAAGGAGTCCGTTTGCACGAGTTATGGCCAGTCAAACCTTGGGTCAAACTGGAATCAGAGGGCATCCAGGAAGCGGAAAAAATGGCATCGTCAAAAATCAATGAAATTGGCGTCACCGCGTAGAGCTCGTCGAGACGATTCCGACGGCGTTCGTTTCGTCGAAATCCGACATCGGAGGCTCAAGATATAGCTGGTCAAAGTTTCAGGTTTGACTTGTGCCCTAAAGGTACAGTGATGACGTCATCATCCGTACAGCTGACGTCAGCAGTCCGTACGAATCCACAGTGGACCAATCGGGAGCTGACACGTGGCAGTCCGTACGGTCCGTACATGTCGACGTGGCGTGACGATGTGGCAGGTGACGTCAGCATGGTCGACGAATGGGGCGTTGACACGTGTCCTCCGTACACATAGTCAGCATTTGCGTGGCACACAGGTGGCAATGACGTGTTTTTTCCCAGCCAGTCATGTTCTGCCACGTGGCAGTACAGTCAGTATCTAGGTGGAAGTCGAGTCAGATTGTCGAACGTATCGGATTATGACACGTGGACGCGGAGTCAGCAATGATATGTCTTCATCAGCGAGTTATCTTCTCACACGTGGCATCCGATTGATTGACGGTGGCAGTGATGTGTCGTGATCAGCTAGTCAAGTGTTGCCGCGTGGCAGTCTCCTTGTGCGGTGTGTGTTACCCCCCAGTCCGCGTCGGTCAAGTCGTTGTATTGAACAAAAATAGCTAACGGGTTTGGAACCCGTAACCTCCCAACAAACAGTTCACGCCTCCACCACTGAGCCGCGGGATTTCCTCTAATCTATATTCGGCAGTGGTTGTTTTTGTTAAGATTTTGTTGGCATTTGGTAAGAAAAACCCGACGGCCGGGGCTTGAACCCAGAACCGCCGGGCTATCAAAATTTCTATGCACCGCTAGACCGTTGGGTTTGTTCGTTAACATATATGGCTCGGTTTAATTTTGTTGTACAGTTTAGAACCGAATGCCCTTATTTTTAATAATTCCCCAAAATTGCTTAACAACAATCCTTTTTAAGGATTAAATATAACTAAATAAAATCTCCAAAAACCCGAGAATGAATTATTGGAAGGGTTCAAATTAATTTAGGAGATTTTTATGTAAATCAAGGGAGATTTTTGAAAATATGATTTGTATTTTGGAGAGATAAGGTGGATTTGGGGAATATTTTCAAATCTTTTGGTTAAGGGCCAAATTGAGAAAATTCTTTGTATAAAAAGGGGTGTAAGAGGAGAGTTGAGAGAAAGTTTTCTTTTCAGGTTGAAGTCTTGACGCTGAGGCAACACGGAAGAGAGGGGTCTTGTTGAAGAATTTTCAAGCCATTGTTGAATGTCGGAGCCCTGTTATGCTGCCGAACTGATGGTCTTGGTGCATTGTAATCGATTTTGGAGTTAATCGGATCGGTCTCTCTATTGGAGTGGACCCGGAGACGTAGTCACTTTCGTGACGAACTCCGTTATCAACATTGTTTGCACTTCTCTTCTTCTCTCTCTCTTTCTGTCTCTCATTTCCTTCATTTCTGTTAAAACACCTTGTTATTTCTTTTATTTTGTTATTTCGTTAAGTTAATTTCGATCTAATTAACTTGAAATAATCATTGTAAAGCATTGTAAAAGTTAAGCATTTGAATACTGCAATCTAGTCTAGATCCTACACAGATCAAGTTGGTATCAGAGCCTAGTTGGATTTTATTGCAGTTATTTGTTTTTTTGAATGCTAACGAGATCCAGGATTCAGAAAGGCGAAGGCAAGCTCGAAGAATTTGATCCTGAGATCGGGAAGCGAAGATCATTTCCAAAGATGTCAGTTTTTGGAATGGAGGTTCCTGAAGAAATCAGTGAGCAGGAATTTCAAAGAGCATTCCTCGAGATGAAGGCTAAGGTGGATATTCTTTTTCAGGAGAGACAAGAACGGAAGGCACGTGAAGAAGGTTCGTCGAAGCAAGAAGATCGCAAAGACATGAAAGGGAAACATCGTGAAGATGGTGGCAAGCAACCAGATCATCCCTTTTCTTCTTCTCCTCCCTCTTCTCCTTCTCCTTCTTCTCCATCTTCTCCTCGTTCTATTTCTTCTAATCCTTTCAAGAGTGGGTATAAGCCTAAAATAAAACTGGATGTAAAATTTGATTTGCCTAAATATTGTGGAGAACTTAATGCTGAAAAATTGGATGACTGGATACAACAAATAGAGGTCTATTGTAGAGTCCAAAACTTGTTAGATGATGTTGATAGGATCCAATTGGCTACTCTTCGTTTAGGTGGTACAGCCTTAACCTGGTGGGAGAGTAAGTCTAAGGAAGAAGTTTCACAACATGGTAGAGTTAGTTTAACTTGGGCAGAATTTATTAATGCACTTAAGAAACAATTTTATCCCTTAGGACATATGCAGCAATTAATGATGGATTGGCAAATGTTTAGGCAAGGGAAAGGTCAAACTGTCCAAGAGTACACCCATGAATTCAGGAAAAGGGCTATTTCTTTGAATGTTCCTTTGTATACCCAAGACACGTTGTTGAAGTACATAGGAGGTCTACATTCCTACCTTAGGCATTCCATTTTGGTATTGAACCCTTGTAACTTGGATGAAGTGTCTGTTCAAGCAACACACTTAGAGTCAAGGGGTAAAGGATATTTTATTGATAATGATGTAAAGAAATCTTCTAAGAATGCAGAGACAGGGAAAGGAAAGAAGGCAGCTACAATCAAGAAGGATGAGAAACTTTCTTGCACTCATTGTGACAAGGAAGGTCATGATGAAAATCACTGCTGGAAGTTACATCCCGAATTGAGGCCTAAGTGGGCTCAAAGACGTAATCAGAAACAGAAAGGTAAGGATAAATCCATGAATGTTGTTATGGATCTTGGTTCAGATTCGGATGATGAGACTAAGATAACAACAATGGGTCTAAAAGGTAAAGCCTCTATTTCTGGTGTTTCTGTTGCAAGTTGTGCTTCTTCTTCTACAGTTAATGATTTCCCTGAAGATGTTAAAAGGAATGAGTTGTTTCATTTAAGGGTTATGGCTAAGAACAGTAAAATTGATGCACTCATAGATACTGGTTCTCAAG
>VDFB02095739.1:0-19914 GCA_007258455.2 Sequoia sempervirens | reverse complement strand
GCCCTTGCCGGGTGAAAAATTTTTTCCTACTTTTTTCGTGATCACCGAAAAAGGGAAAAATCAATGAAAAAAGAAAAATCCGATTTTGTAGAACCAAAAATCTGGAAGCTTCTAAGCTTGTTAAAAAGGGGTTCGGATGGGTATTACTGTATGATGAAAAACGCGATTATTCTCAAGATTGTAATAAGTTTTTCATTGGATAATAAAAGTATTGAATGGCTGCGGTTTGGTGGATGTAGCCCAGATTGGGTGAACCACGTTAAATTCTGTGTTATGATTTATTCTGTGCATGTTTTAGTTTCTCCGTTTTTATTAAATCTGCATTTAATTGTTAGATCTGCCATCTCTAACCCTAACACAAAGGAGGTTGTGCTTACTTTGGGAACTCATTACCAAGGGAGATGATGCATATGGAAAAGTCTTTAAGACTTTCGAAAACCTATTGTAGCCTTTAATAGGCCTCACAAAGACTATTGCAACCTATTTGAAGTTGTTGCTCCAAGATAAAGGGTGTCATACTATCACAAGGGGAAACATAGCAAGAGTTAAGGCTACCATACAATTTCAAATGTAGTCAATATTGTTGATTTGGAGTTGACATGGATTGTGGGAAAGTCTTCCAATAAGGTTAGCAATTTGGTTCTTGAATATTGGAAATTAATTAATTTCATTGTTGTTGTTTGAAAATTTACGTATGTACTATTTTGTAATAGCAATATATTGAAAGCATATAAATTCTCTATTAAATATGTTTTATGCAATAAATTTGATTTGAAGGATGATATACATTTCTATGAGGAATGGGAGTGATTTTTATATTAGTTGCATGAGATATCTCCTAAATACAAATTAAAACAAAGATTAAAAAAAAAGACCTGCAAAGTGTTTGATAAAATTCTTGAGCCTCAAAATTGATGAAAGTTGGTTTAAAATCTAGCTTAGTCTATTACAATGGTATCAAAGTTTTGTATCTTGTGAGCCTAAGGGGTTAACAATGAAAGTTTTTAGATTGCTTCCAGTAAGTGATCAACACTTATACATTTCAATTTTAGCAATGGTAAGTTGGTATCAAGGCTTGCATTCAACGGCTAAAGAAAGATGAAGACAAATTGGGAACTCATGGCAAAAAATTTGCCAGTATTTCAAGCATATCATAAGAATCTAACAACATTGTTAGAGCATGCTTAGTTGTTAGAACCTCACTTATCAGTTGGAAAGAAAGAAAAAGGGACAAAGGAAAAGAATTATTCTAGTGCAAGGGAAAATGAAGACAGCAAGAATGAACTCAAAAAAAATATATCAACTAGAACAAATCAAAACATGGGTCCTTTCTCAAAAACTCTTGATGATTCATTTGAGTGTGTCAAGCCCCAAAAATTTGCAAAAAGAAAAGGAAATGGGAAGTTGGCTTTTTGTAGTTGGAAAAGGATTGGAGTTTGTACAATTTTCCAGATGATGTTCTTCTTAGGTGGAATGATTTGGAATTGTGTTTGTCCAAAGTAGACCAATAGGATTCGGAGATTTTGAATTGGGATTTGAAGCCATCAATGTTTAACCCATACTTATGGGACATTTAGATAAAGATGTGAGACTTGCAGTCACCTCCTACCTTAGTGAAATCATAAGGATTGTAGCTCCTAAAGTACCATACATAGATGACATAATGAAAGAGATATTTCAACTGATTGATGAGAGTTTTCATGGGTTGAATGATACCAGACAACCTTCTTTTGATAAGAGGGTAAAAAATTTAAAAAATGTTGCAAATGTTAGATTCTGTGTTGGTGCTTGATCTCAAATGTGATGATTTGATACTCAAAATGTTTCAATTCTTCTTGGTCAAAATCAAAATATATCATGCAGAGAATGTTAAAACAACAATGCAAAATTATTTTTCCTTTGATTTTAGGTGAGGATGATAATATTTCTAAGTAGTTGCCATCTAATTTGTTGGCCATTTGGAGGAAGGAGCAAGTTGTCTCACCTATAGCTCATGAGTTATCAAAAAGATTGGATGAGTAGAAAATTGAGAAGATAAAATACTAGTTGATTGAAGAGGAATTGATTTCTTTGGGTTTACATGTTATATGACCTCATAAAATGAGCAAGAACCAATCGAGAAGAGAGAAATGTTGTTTCACATGCCAAGCTGCTTGGACACCTAGTCACATATGTGGGAACAAAAAAGGTGAGTTAATGACTCCTACCACATGCTCATCGAAACAAAGTGATGATGAGAAAAAAAAAATTAGACTAGAGAACTTGAAGTAAATACCTTACCTCAAGAAGTATGTATAATAGAACCAAAAAATGACTCCAATGAAGTGCATGTATCTTCATGTAGAGTATGAAAAGGGAACCACTGTGAAGGATAATCAAACCCTTGGAGGATTCAAGTTTCAACCCTTCACTCAAGTAAGCCTTCACGTAACTACAACCTTCAAGTTTACCTATTAATTAATTAAATATATGTCTTAATGAGGTACAAAAATTATTTGAACCCTTTAGACTTCAAAAACCAAAAGTATAGGGTACATAGGTTTTTTTGATAGCTTGAAAAACTCTTTGCCCAAGACTAACATGCAGCTATAGGATGATAGCATGCCACACTAGTGTCTTGTATGGACAAAAAACAAAAATTGTCACAAGAAAACATAAAATATCTTGCCTAGGGTTTTGGATGTGAAAAGATATGCAATGCAACTACACAATGAATTTGAAATGACAAAAATGAAGATGCTAAGGCAACTTAAATAGAAATGATGAAGAAAATTTTAGTGTATCACCAAAGATGTCTAATGAAATGGAAGCTTTCTCCAAGCAACTCTTCCACTTGCACCTACACACATAAGACCAAAGAGAAGGGTTGGGTGGTTGTATAGGAGTTTTCCTCAATCAAACCTTCGTATTGGTGTTCCCACGTCCATGGATAGCCTTAGAAAAGATGATACAATAAACATAAAATGATGGAAAGAACAATATGCTAACAAAATAAAGATGGCATGCTTAATGTAAAAATCCTGAAGAGTTACACTCCCAAGCATAGAAGAAAATTGGCTTGTTGGTGCAATGAAGAAGCAATGAGAGTCTCCAAGATGACAATGGCCTCTGAAGTTGATGGAGCTTTGCATGATATCCTCGTATTTGCATCAATGGAGTTTACTTTGAAAGCTATGAAAGAGTTCTTTGAAAGATATACGTAAAAAAGAGAGATGGAGAAAGTTGTGAATGAAAAAGAAAAAAGAAGTGTTGTGTATGCTCAAGAAGTGTTCTTCCAAAGATCAAGAGGTTGAATGAATCAATATCCTCAACAAAGGTCTTTTTGGTCCAAAAAAATTGCTCGAACGATTCCCGATGAGAGTGCAAGTTAGCAGAGGAATTACACTGCCAGAACGTGGCAGGTGTAATGTCCCAATGACCAACTCAGACACGGATTTTCATGAGATTCTAATGCAACATGTGAACATCTCTGTGATGTGCACCTGTCTAAGTGAAAATCAGACTTAATCCTCGGGGTGTTGGACATGTTGGGTGCTAAGAGATGGTTTGGGTTGAAAAAGAGCATGATTATCTTGATTTATCTAAAGAGGAAGGCACATGTAATGTGAAATTGCATAGGATACAATTTACGACATTACACTTCATATGTTGAGGATTTGTTTGATGAAGATGACAAAACAACAACCTTGGCTAAAAACTTAGATCAATCTAGTAAGGATTATGAGACCTATGGTGACATTGGCAACACCTTTGAAAGGTATGATGATTGAGGTATTTTTTTAGCAACAGTTCACTAATGTATGATTATGTCATTCATAATGAAGTTTTGGAAGCTACAATAATGAACTTGGAAAATTCTAACTATGATGAGGAGCTAGTTTGCGATGAAATTCCTTATGAAAAAAATGTTTTCCTAACCTCAAAGCATGAATTATGCGAGAAGGATATTATAAAGGTAGTTGATTTTGAGAGGTGTGTTCTTGAAGACAAATTAAAAAATTCATTATATGAAGTTGATTTTGATCATTGGCCCAGTGAGTCACATAATTTGAAGAAACAATTGAAAGTTATTGAGCATAAAATTGTTGCAACCTTAACACATTTTGATACCGCACGCAAGTTCATTGAAAATCTCTATTAGAAGGCCCAAGTTGAGAAAAGACAAAAAGGGGTTGAAAGAGGATCCACTCTTGCAGATTTGTATATAGCTAAAGAAGCTTTGGAAATAATGAAATCAGAGTACTTCAATTGCTTTCAGATAGGGATCATGCTATCAAGTTTGTTGAAGATAAGGAGAAAGAGGTTGTTGAACTCAACCTAGAGTTAAGTTTGGCTCATTTTTCACTCTACAAAGTTGAAAGGTTATTTAGTGTTGCATCGATTGTTATTCTTTGCAGGTGGTATTTTGAAAAATCAAACTTGAACAACTACAAATTTGAGCAATTTCAATCCAATCAGCTAACTAACAAGGTCAGTTATAGGTCTCAGATGGAGAGGATGAAAGGTTTGGCTAACCATTTTTAATGTTGGTTGGGTGTTCAGGAACCAAATAATTGTTATTGCTTATATTTAGCTTGCACTTGTTGACGATATTATGTGTAGCGGCAGGAGATCTTTCTCCCACAATTTCTTGGAGAATAAATATTAAATAAAATTCAAATATTATGCAAGGCGCCGACTTGTTATTTATATCATTTATTTTTTAATAAGGCCGACTTTTATGAAGTGATGCCTTGGTTGGTAATCAAGACGACCTCTAATGAAAAGACACCACATCGTATATATATATAGAAGGCGGATCTCATTCATTATTCATTCAATTTTCATCGAAGACAAGTTCGCATATAAGAGGAATTCGCTTCTACAGCAGATCGAGCTTTTGATTCAAGGAGATCGATTCATAAAGGAGATATCATTTATTTGCTTCTAAGAGAGAAGCTTCATTTCCAGATCGGCCTTGTGTGGCCTTATTATCGCCCTTGTGTTTGGCCATATTGTAAGCAAATTGCTAATATTTTATCAATATATAAGTGATATATTGTTGGGTTTTTCTCCCTCAAGGAGGGTTTTCCAAGGGTATATGATGTGTTATTTTGTGTAGAATTGTTCTTATTTTTGCTTAGTTTAAATATGGTCATAAAACTAACATGGTATCAGAGCGGGTTTAAGCAAGATCGTGATCATATTTGTGTAAGCAGTGAAATCTTCATCTATTCTTCTTATCCAAGGCAATCTATCTTAACTACGAAAATGGTGAACGGACTCAAGGTTGAAGATAGACTTGATGGTGCATCTAACTTCACCTCTTGGAAGTTTAGAGTTCTTATTGCATTGGAAGAAAATGATATTCTCGAGTTCGTGGAGAGTGAGGTGCCTGAACCTTCCAATGAGACTGAGAAGACACAATGAAGGAAGAATGGCACAAAGCCCAAGGAGATATTGATTGATTCTATGAAGGATCACCTTGTGCCTATTATCTCCAAGTTGAAGACAGCTAGAGAGATGTTCAAGATCTTGGAGGGATTGTATGAGATCAATAACACCAGCAGAGCTCTTTCCTTGAGGTAACAACTTCATCACATCAAGATGGTGAAAGGAGATTCAGTCATCTCCTTTATGAAGATCACTGAGTTGAAGGATCAACTTTATGCCATTGGAGACATAATTGAAGATAGAGACTTAGTCATGTTGGCACTTAACGGTCTTCCCCAATCTTGGGAGCCTTTTATCCAAGGTATCAGTGGAAGATCTAAGCTACCAAAGTTTGATTGTCTTAGAGCAGATTGCATTCAAGAGGAATCAAGGTTGGAAGTAAGAGGTAATGGTCGAAGCTCTCACAATGAAGACAATCATGCTCTTGCTACTCAAACTTCAAAGAGGAAAGACAGAGAAGGGAGAAAAGGTAATTTCAAGAGGAATAGAGACAAGAAATTGGATGTTGCTCCTGAATCAAAGAAGAAGAAGGATCTCTCCCGTATTCAGTGCTTCAGATGTGACAAGTATGGTCACTATGCTAGAGATTGTGCAACATGCTTCTACTCCGGATGTGGATGATGTCTCTCCTTAGAAGGAATCAAGAGATAACTCAAGTGGATTTCTATTTATCTCTACCCTATGAAGCAATGTTCCAACCGACAGTAGCACATGGTTGATTGATAGTGGCACTTCTCGGCACATTATAGGATATAGAGAGAATCTTTCAAATTTGGTGGAGAGAGAAACCAACTTTCAAGTAATAATCAAAGATGATGTTTTCTATTCAGTGAAAGGTGTTGGAGCCACCTCTCTTCACCTAGATTCTGGCACCCCTCTTCATTTGAGTGATGTCTTGTTCGTACCAGATATCAAGAGGAACCTTGTATCAATTTCAGCTTTGGAGGACAAAGGATATCAAGTTGCATTTTCTAAGGGAAAAGTTCTTGCTTGGCTGAAGAACTCTAGCATCAAGACAGCCCGAGTGATTGGTGTTTGGCAAGAGAGTCTATACAGACTTTCCATTCGTCCAATTCAAGCATTGTTGCATGATTCCACTAGTTCAAGCGAGCTTTGGCATAGGAGGCTTGCTCACCTTCACTTCAGAGCTCTTCCATCCATGGAGAAGATGGTTACTAATCTTTTGAAACTCAATTAGGAGCATGATGGTATTTGCAGAGGATGTGCAATGGGTAAGAATACTAAGGGTCCTTTTCATAGTAGTGAAAGTAGATCAAAATGTATTCTAGATCTTGTTCATTCTGATTTGTGTGGTCCAATGTTTGTTGCATCCTTGAGTGGTTTTTGGTATTATGTAATTTTCATTGATGACTACTCTAGAAAGACTTGGATTCATTTTTGAAGTCTAAGGAATCTGAAGAAGTACTTGAGAAATTCAAAGAATTTAAGGCTCAAGTTGAAAATTTGTTCAGAAAAAGGATCAAAGTTCTGATATCTAATAATGGAGGAGAATACACTTTTGGAGACTTCCGTAATTTTTGTATTGAGGCAGGGATTAAGAGGGAGTTTTGGGTTCCATATAATCCTTAGCAAAACGGAGTTGCAGAAAGAAAGAATAGATCTATATTTGAGGCACCCAAAGCTATGATCCATGATCAAGACTTACAAACCTTCCTTTGGGCAGAAGCATCCAGAATTGCAGTGTATGTTCAAAATCGAAGCCCTCATCAAATATTGGAAAATATGACTCCTGAAGAATCCTTTACAAGTGTGAAACCTGAGGTTAGTCAGTTGAGAATCTTTGGTTGTCTTCTTTATATTCATGTGCCTAAAGATAAGAGAACTAAGTTAGAACCATCTGGCAAGAAAGGAATATTTGTGGGTTACAATGAATCCTCAAAAGCCTATAGGATTTACATTCCAGGACAGAAACAGATAGAGATCAGCATAGATGTCTCTTTTGAAGAAGATGTTGCATTCAAAAGATCTAAAGGTTCATATATGGAGACAGATAATGAAGACCAAGAGACTCCTCAGGACATGGACGTTGATCATACTCCTGAGATTCAAAGCGAGTCTACTAAACCAGAAGAGGATATTGATCTAGTTGAGCCCTTGGAACCAACTAATGGGCCAAGAGATATTGTCATAGGTCGAAAGAGACCTCTATGGGCTAGGAAAACTATGCAAGAGGCAGAAAAGTTTGCAGCTCCTAGGGGCACATTCAAAGAAAGCAAAAGACCACGGAAGTTTCTAGGCTATGTAGTATTAATGAGTCATATCATTGAGTCTGAGCCTTCCAGTGTTGAGGAAGCATCAAGTCAGCAAGTATGGAGAGATGTTATGGATGAAGAATATCAACCTATTATCAAGAATGATGTTTGGGATATTGTACCGAGACCTAAAGGGAAATCAATTCTATCTTCTAAATGGCTTTTCAAGATCAAGCATGCAACTGATGGAAGCATTGAGAAGTACAAAGCTAGATTTGTGGCTAGAGGATTCTCTCAGAAAGAGGGAATAGATTATGAAGAAACTTTTTCTCCGGTTGCTCGTTATACATCCATCAGGACTATCATTGCTATTGCAGCAACTAAGGGATGGAAGCTACATCAGATGGACATGAAGACAACATTCCTTAATGGTGTAATTGAAGAAGTATACATTGAGCAACCTAATGGATTTGTGATTCATGGGAAGGAGTCCCATGTTTGTAGATTGAAGAAGGCTTTGTATGGCCTTAAGCAGGCTCCTCGTGCTTGGTATTAGAGGATTGATCGATACTTGATGAGCTTGGGCTTCTCCAAGAATGATGTTGATTCAAATCTTTAGTTCAAGGTAGTTGATGGTGAGGCTTTAATCTTGGTTCTTTATGTTGATGATCTATTTCTTATTGGAGCAGAATATCTCATTGTCAAATGCAAGGAGTTACCTTCTGAATTTGAGATGAAGGATCTAGGTTTTACGCATTACTTTCTAGGATTGGAAGTGTGGCAGAGACCCAATGAGACTATTTTGAGTCAAGGAAAATATACCATAGACATCTTGAAGAGATTTGGGATGATGGATTGCAAATCTATGTCTACACCGATGGAAACAAACTTGAAGAAGTTAAGTGAGTCTCTAGCTAGTTCAGATCTGGTAGACCCTACCATGTACAGGCAGTTGATTGGATCATTGATGTATCTAGTCAATACTAGACCCGACATTTGCTATTCAGTGAGTGCCCTCAGTCAGTTCATGTGTGAACCAAGGAAAATTCATCGAGTTGCAGCTAAGCATATCTTGAGATACTTGTGTGGCACAGTTGGATATGGCTTGAGATATACTTCTAGTGTAGACCTAAAGTTGCAAGGCTATTATGATTCTGATTGGGTTGGGAGTGTAGTTGATCAAAAGAGCACCTCTGGATGTTGCTTTAGCTTGGGGTCTGCGATGATTTCTTGGTGTAGCAGGAAGCATTCTTTAGTAGCTCGAGAAGCAGTGTGGCTTCAGAAGCTCCTTGCAGGATTATTTGGGCAATCATTAGAGCCGACTGTTATTCATTGTGATAATCAAAGTTGTGTGAAGCTATCTGTCAATCTAGTGTTTCATGACAGAACAAAACATGTTGAGATCAAATACCATTACATCCAAGATATGGTACTGAGGAAAGCTATTTAGTTGAGATATATTTGCATTGATGATCAGACGACTGATATTCTCACCAAGCCTCTCTCTAGAGTGAAGTTTGTGCATTTTCAAGACAAGCTTGGAGTTGTGGAGAATGAAGCCCTTGCTGAGAGGGAGACTCAGCATCAGTGATCTTTTGTGATTTGCTATAATGCATCTTTCTCTGTGATAGAGAAATTTGAGGTGAAAGCCCTTGTTAATGCATTTTTCTCTGAAACGAAGAAATTTGAGGTGAAAGCCCTTGTCCATCTCTGAGACAAAGATGTGGTTCTTTCCACCCTCTAGGAGTAGCCATGGTGGATGTCATGTTGAGAGACTCCATGACATCACGTTGAGACTCCGTGATGAATTCTTTGTACTTGTGTTTTTCCACTCATGGGAGTAGCCATAGTGGACATCATGTTGAGAGACTCCATGATGACATCACATTGGAGTGACTCCATGATGGGCACTTGTGCACATGTTCTTTCCATACATGGGAGTAGCCATAATGGACGTCATGTTGAGTGACTCCATGACAATATCACGTTGAGTGACTTCGTGATGAGCTCTTTTCCACAAATGGGTGTAGCCATTGTGGGTGTCATGTTGAGAAAAATACCTCCCTAGCTAAGAGGGAGTGGATGATATTATGTGTAGAAGCAGGAGATCTTTCTCCCACAATTTCTTGGAGAATAAATATTAAATAAAATTTAAATATTATGCAAGGCGCCGACTTGTTATTTATATCATTTATTTTTTAATAAGGCCGACTTTTATGAAGTGACACCTTGGTTGGTAATCAAGACGACCTCTCATGAAAAGACACCACATCATGTATATATAGAAGGCAACTCTCATTCATTATTCATTTAATTTTCATCCAAGACAAGTTTGCATATAAGAGGAATTTGCTTCTACAGCTGATCGAGCTTTTGATTCAAGGAGATCGATTCATAAAGGAGATATCATTTATTTGCCTCTAAGAGAGAAGCTTCATTTCTAGATCAGCCTTGTGTGTGGCCTTATTATTGGCCTTGTGTTTGGCCATATTGTAAGCAAATTGTTGATATTTTATCAATATATAAGTGATATATTGTTGCTAGGTTTTTCTCCCTCAAGGAGGGTTTTCCCAGGGTATATGTTGTGTTATTTGTGTAGAATTGTTCTTATTTCTGCTTAATTTAAATCTAGTCATAAAACTAACATCACTTATGTTTGGGACAACAAATTAAATTGCAGTGACAGTTATTATACAAGAGTGCAAGGTGTTGGAAATGAGAGGGCTAATCTTAACTTCATTGAGTTTGCTCCTATGGTGCCTTGGATGGGGTTTCTTGAAGAGCAGTTCTCTAAGGAGTTAACCAAGTTTTTGCAATATATGATTGCTCTTCTTGTAGGTGGATTTCAGGAGGTGACTTGTGTAGGTATCTAGGGACAATGTTTTGAGTAGATGGAACTACATACCTCCTAGGCCAACTTGGGACCCTAGGATCATATGTGGTTTCAATTAAGATCAACTTGGTGATTTTGGGGTTGAGTTGGCATTGCTTAAGGACAAGCAATCGTTGGGAAGGGAGAATTGTAATGTCCCCATTTTTGGGTTGTCTTGCATTGTAGTTGGCTCTGACCTTCTCAGTGTGTTGCAGCCTTATTAGCAGGGTTATTTGATGATACTAGTGAGCTCAGGTGATCTAGAAGACTCATATGACACTTTTCGAATTTATTTCCAACTTTTTGTATGTTCTCCAAGATTCTTCAAGAGAGCATCTATTTATAATAAGCCACTTGGTAGGGTTTGATTCTCATTATTCATCATCGATATCACTCTATTGCAATCAATTTTTTATTTCAATGTTTTTCGACAATTTCTACAAATCTAATGTATTAATGAGCTATAATTTAATTATTTTTACTAAGGTTGCTAATTTTACTGAAATAATTTAATTAACGCCTTAGTATAATAGCTCGTTGGAATGATAATTGAAAGTTTCAAATCTTGGACGTCGATAAAGTGATTTTTGGTGTTGGAAATATTTAAATAATAATATAAATAACTTTGTGGAGTAATAAGGCGTGTTTAATTTATAAAGTAATTTTATATTATATTTTCCAAAAAGCTTCAAGAAATGTTATAAAAGGAGTTTTATGAGCTCATTTGCATTGTTTTGGATATTGTTTATTTCTCTATTGGAGATTTGTGCTTGTGACCAGATTTCTCACTAGAGAGACGAAAACCCAATGGTTTCTTGATGGGAAAACACCCAATAGGTAGTGTGATTCTAACCAAGGATCGACAGTGTGCTAAAGATTTGGGATTTGGGGATGAAAACCCTCAGATTCCATTGGAGCAATTTCATACAGAAGTTGCCTTTGTGTTGAATGTTTGTAAATAAGGGTTTGAAGTAGAACAATTTATCTATATGATTTTTATAGGTTACCAGGTGTGCTAGTACAAAGTTATTTAATTTACAAGCAAATAATAATTTTTGTAAGTGTGAAAATATATGTGAAATTATTGTGTCGTGTGTGCATGTGGGTTTTGGATAGAAGTACAAGTCGTGTGTGTTGGTGAAATTAATTAAATATTGCTTTGGTTGAGTCATACCCAGTCGTACCACTTCATAACCTCAAAGGAGGTCATGCTTACTTTGGGAGCTCATTAACAAGGGAGGCAATGCATATGGCAAAGTCTTTAAGACTTTACAAAACCTGTTGTAGCCTTTAATAGGCCCCACAAAGACTATTGCAGCCTATTTGAAGTTGTTGCTCTAAGACAAAGGATGGCGTACTATCACTAGGGGGAAACATAGCAAGAATTAAGGCTACCATACAATTTTAAATGTAGTCAATATTGCTGATTTGGAGCTGACATGGATTGTTGAAAAGTCTTCCAATAAGGTCAACAATTTGGTTCTTGAATATTGGGAAATTAAAATTTCAGTGTTGCTATTTGAAAATTTATGTATGTACTATTTTGTAACAGCAATATATTGGAAGCATATAAATTCTCTATTAAATATGTTTTATGCAATAAATTTGATTTGAATGATGATATACATTTCTATGAGGACTGGGAGTGATTTTTACATTGGTTGCATGAGATATCTCCTAAATACAAATTAAAACAAAGATCAAAAACAACAAACCTGCAAAGTGTTTGACAAAATGCTTGAGCCTTAAACTTGATGAAAGTTGGTTTAAAATTTAGCTTAGTCTATTACAATCCACAATGTCTATTAAGGGTTCCAAAAAAGAAAGAGTTGCACCTACAAAACTTGTCATTTAAAAGTAAAGTTTATATTATGATGTTTTAGATCTTTTCTATTAAAAAAATATGTTTTTCTTTTTAAAAAAGCTTTAAATATTTATTTTAACCTTTTATACATATTATAGGGGTTATAATGCACTTTTTGTGAATTTTGTTGTTTTTTTGGGGGGGTATTCATATAAGAAGTTCTAATTCAATTGACCAAGTGTTAGAGAGGCCATTGAAAATTGATGCAAGATCACTTCTTTAGTGTCATACATGCATGATTGTACAACTTAGAGGTGGGAGTTTCATTGCCATTGTAGTCAAAGTGAAAATGAGTATAAGAGTTCATATAGTCAAATGAAATTTCACCTATGCATCATGATCGGCTTAGCAATAAGGCTTTGTCTACCTTTCAAATAAAAAATGGTTGGCAAAAAAAAATTATGGTATGTACCAAATAATAAGATGATATTGACATTGTAAGTAACAAAGGAAAGGAAAGATCAAATCCTTTATCTAAAAAAAGGTGTGTGCAAGCCTCCTAGTAGCTTAACATGGCCCACATTCTTCCATGCCACAATTGTCTTCCCAACAATACAATATGCCCTTTGTTTCTTGCAAAAAAAGGCCCATTAAAATAAGTCTTCCAAAATGTGAAGGGAATTTGTAGATCAAAGCATTGTTCATTGCATTTAAGGCAATGGGCTTTCTTTTTACCTTGTAAAATCACCAAATTGGCAAGAATGGTGATGGCAATTAATAAGCCATCTATTGATTACACTAGTCCTAAGTATAAAAAGGTGCACACCACCTTATTGTTCAAGGAAAAAGCTCTCGTAAAGGCATCACTTAGAGCAATAAAATATACATAACTCAAAACAAGAATGCTTATTGTTTTCTATAGATGAAAGAACTGCAAAAACATGTTATCAATTAATGTCATTGTAATGTCCCCTAAAGAGGCATGTTTTAAAACAATCAATTGTGAGAGGCAAGTGAAGAATGCAATCTTTATTGCCAAGATCTTCAAGAAATCCATTAGGATGTTGGGCCTTGAAAAAGTTGTCCAAGTCATAATAAACTATGCTAAAATTTGTTGGGTAGATTTAATAATGGGGAGAATATATTGACATATTTTTTGGGCATTGTGTCATCAACTCCCTCAACTCGGTGATAAAAATCAAGCGAGTAAAACAAACTTACATTGAGGCTTAAAAGATTCAAATCCTTGTGACAAATCATGTCTCAAAATATTACGTACTTATCCAAGTTGAAGTTGTTGAAAGTGATTTTTTTATTATTATATTTTAAATTTATTTAATATTTCATCTACGTTTTTTACACCATATTAGGTTTTAGAGACTCAATATACATCACATACAATTGTCTCAAGATGGATTGTGAAAGTATAAGCATCACAATCATCAACATATTTTTGAGTGTTCAGAGGCAATCAAATATAAAGGGCCAAAAAAGCAAAACCATTGATCATAGATGATAAATGGTGGTCTCATGTGAAATATGTATTGGGTTTCATTGAGCCCATCAAGAGTATGATTAAGTATGCTAATAAGAATTGTCCGTGTTTCAGTGAAATTTATGATAAAATGGATTCCATAAGGGAAAAACAAGAACCATAATAGAAGCCAAAAATAATAAATCCACAAAAGTATTTTTCAAAAGAGTGCAAATGATATGACCGTTGAAACAAGATGGTCACACCCTTGCATCTCCTAGCATTTATTTTGTCTCTGACATATTACAACACAGATACTTCCATGTCCAACAAAGTTGACACTATATAGAGATGAAGAGTTTCTTGTTGGGTACAAGACTACATTCAAAAGATATTCCCAAATGATGAAACATAGTGTCATCTAGGGTGAGTTATGGCCACTTGATATCTTTAAGAAATGATGGTGTTTTCTCTTTTTGAGACAAGTATAAACAAGATGTTCATGACAGCCAAGACTATCCACCTACAACCTCTTGCAATATATTTGTTAATCTTAGGTGTGCATTTTTTTTTTCCTACCATTTTTTCACTGCTATATATTATAATCTATGCTTTATAATTACAAATATTTTATTGAGTTTATATACAATTTCAACAAGTTGTGAGTTCTTCAGCTAAAAAAAAAAAGAGAGTACACACTTATTATCCACTCAATTAAGTACAACTATTTGGCTACGATAAAAGTTGAGGATTTTGTCTATATACATTTTAGCTTGCATCTCTTGTCACATATGGCACTCAATTCCAACAAGGGAATGATAAGGAATTGGGTCTATTGCACATGCCAGTCTCTTTAGATGCATATTCTATATATGATGTGGCTAGTAGGAGTGGCATTACAACTAATTGTAGTTCAAACAAACCAATGTTAACTTTGATTGTGATGCTCTTGATAAAGGGCAATATGAAGATTATTATCATTGATTATAATTTTCATTTTGTATTGAAATTTGACATGAATCAATGAACTATGAATTTATGAGGGTTTGTTTTGAAAAGAATGAGAATACATATGTAAAAAAAAAATGGGAGTTTGCCAAATGCCTCTTACCTTGTAAAAGTGTCATGATAAAAGATACTTCATATGAGCAGCAAGCAATGTCAATTGGAGGAACTTGGGTCCCTGGCCCTATAACCAAGCTTACATGACAAAAATCAATGATCGCTAAGATGATCCTAGTTGACCCTATGGAGGATTTACTCCACTTCCAACCAATGAAAATACTCCTCCCATCTAATAATCTCCAACAACAATGAAACTAAGTTTTTGGTTTGGTTTAAGGCTTGGGAATGGGTTTGGGAGATCTCTCTCTCTCTCTCTCTCTCTCTCTCTCTCTCTCTCTCTCTCTCTCTCTCTCTCTCTCTATATATATATATATATATATATATATATATATAGAGAGAGAGAGAGAGAGAGAGCCCAAACCCAAACCAGAATCTTAGTTTCATTGTTGTTGGAGATTATTAGTTGGGAGTAGTTTCATTGGTTGGAAGTGGAGTAAATCCTTTGAAGGGTCACCTAGGATCATCTTAGTGATCATTGATTTCCGTCATACAAGGTTGGTTATAGGACCAAGGATGCTAGTTCTTCCAATTGACATTGCTTGCAGCTTATATGAAGTATCTTTTATCATGATGCTTTTACAAGGTAAGAGACATTTGCCAACTCCCAAAATAACTTTGAACTACTCCAAGTTTTTGCTTTATCCAACAAAATTATTGTTTTATATGAGTTCTTCTAGAAAACTTTAAAAATAAAATGAAACTGTATCAAATCACATAAAGAATAGAAGTAGGCACTAACCTTATTTATATTTCTTAAGAGAAAGAATTTTTAACAACGTACAACATTGTTACAAAATTTATGCTTGGACAGAAAGTGACATCTGAACCAATCAATAAGATGATTGGCTGACAACCCAAGCCCACAAGCAATAAACTAAAAATCTCACTTCTTGTGATACCACACACATTGCTTGACTCTTGGCTTTGATCCTGCTAACTGAATCCAATTAGAGCTTATCTTCATCCTTGAATTTCATGCCAAGCACTGAAGGCTGCTGCACACAAGGGGAAGCCATTTCAAATGAAGTATTTTATCTTTCATCACATGCTGAAAAATGTGAATACTGTTATGTGTTCATCCAGTGAAACTACTAAGAACTATGACTTTGAATGACCAGATACATTTGATGTAGCTAAAAGGAAAATGTGACTTGTCTTATTTATAGAAGTTTTGAGGTTTTTGTCAAAGAACAGAAATTTTCACTTATTCTAAAATGAGAAGAGATCTTAAAGTCTTCATAAGTGAAGTCATGGTTATTGTCATTATTTCACAGCTTAGCATACATCTTTGGATTCCTGGGCACAAGTTAAAGATATTCTTCAACAATATTTTTTGACATATGACCTTGAATATGTAACGGACACCAAAAGATTTATATATTTCTTCCTCCTCCAAATTGGTGAAGAATGATCCCTCACTCATGCAAGTAGTTGATAAGGATGGGTGGAATGTAGTGATCAATTAATATTGGCAATCTAATGTGCATTCAGGACCAGCGACTTGAGGAAGAAAACGAGGTTATATGTAAGAAATAAGATCAATGTTGTAAATGATAGGTGCAGCATCAACATGTGCATATTCAAGATATGAAACCTATGATAGACTTTATTTTAGAGGCCTCTGTTTGAAATGGTCCTCTAAGAAAGCATTGAGTTACTGAAGCCTTGATAAGAGCATTATAGGTTGTTGCAGACCACATTGCAAGCAATAGATGAAGAGGAAGCAACCAGACCAAAACCAATAATGATGTTTGGGGAGTTGAAGAGGAATTGAAGATTCTTACCATTAGACTCAAGGAATGATATTGAGGCTAAGATTTCATTTCGATCTATTACTTATATCTAATTACTAGAAGAATTATATTGTAGTAGAGTAGAATGTAGTAATCCAAAACCAATAATATGATTTGACATTGATATAGGGTATGCCATCCAATTTTTAGAAAGAAAACATGCCAGTCAAAGTCACATGAATCAATATTGACTTTTGCCTCTTACAAGTAGTTGAAAGGGAAACAATAGTTCTAGGGAATAGCCCTCTCAAGTGCACCTCTCTATAGTGATTAAAAGCATTCTAGAGATTAACCACTCTTTGAAATTTGACCTTGTTTCCTTAGTTTCATTTTCCGAATCACTAACTATAAAATCAAATACCTAAGGAAATTGATAGGTCATAAAGTGTACAAATCAAATTTTCTTTACAAGACATGCATCATACATAACTAACCTTTGGTGTTTGCGGTACAGATCACCAAAATCTCCATGGATCTTTGTAAGGAGGAACATAATTTTGTGTTGGAGGAAGCAAAGAAAATGAGGATATGCTTTTCCGAAGTAAAGGTTCCATCTGCAAAACATATCACACCAGGCTTTATCAAAACAAAATTTGTCAATGGATTATAATGACATTTTTCATATTTCTATTTCAAGATAAAAGTCATAGGACTTCTAAGCTTGGAGACCCTAAAATAATAATATTGAACCAAAAAAAGTGTTTTTGCCCCACATGCTTGTACCTATGTTATCAACATCAATCATTTATTGCGTCAAATGCAAAATTCATATTTTAAGATGGTAAGTTTATTAAATTCAAAATCTTTTAGCATTCATATTATCCAAAAAGTAAAAATCCTACATGCATTTAAAATAAGGAATGGGTCAAATTTCAACTTATTATAGTCACCAGAAAATATCAAATATAAATAAAAATTAAATCATCTAAACCTAGCCACAATAACATTGAGGAACCATTCCACTTAGGTTAATAACTCCCTGAAAAAACATGCAAAACACAAAGGATCGTTATAATGCATGTTGATTTACATAGAGAAAGTTACGACATTTTTTAATTTTGAATTGCAAAAATAGTCAAGTACTTGCACAGTAGCGCTCTAAGATTTGGAACTGATGGGAAGTGGAACTAATTTCTAAATAAAGGGTTGTTACAAAAATTTCATCAATGGACATGTTAGGCAGGCTGATCTGTATGATAAGGGCCAAAGTAATCATATTTAGGATTGCTACATGGAAGCTAAGTTACCGATTCGTTTTTGGATTCGGGTATGGGTACGAGAATCCGGTACGGGATTTGGTCAAAAAAAATTTGGGGTTGGGTACATTTTGGGTACAGCAATACAAAAAACATATAAAAATCAGAAATATATACATATTTGCAGCAGTAATTAAGTTCAGAATACACCTTGGTGAATGCAGCTTGCTTAGGAGGAGGTTTCCATCTAGCATCAGGCCTGGCTTGAGGGCATGTTTTTTTAAGTGTCCGGTATCAGAGCAGGCTCAACATCTAAAAGTGATCCCTTCATGATCCAAAAGATTATTCCACTTACTGTCACCAACCTTCAGACCAAAATTTTCTGGAAACTGTTTGGATGTATCTAATTCCACCAAAATGTGAACAAATATGAATTGGAAGAATAACTCAATACTCTGGGTCTTGGAATAAATTTCCAAATGGAGTTAACAATGGAGGCTAGGTTGGAAGAACTCCATAGTTGCAAAGGGAGACTCAAAAGACACACCCAAGCAGGGAAAGTTGAAAAGGATTATGTGATAGTGTTGAACTTCGGGTACCATGGTTTAATACACAAATGGGCTCTATCCCAGGACCATGGTGTAAGGTCCCTTGCTAAATCTGATTCAAAGTTCACCTCTTCCTCCAAGTTTAAGGATAAATATTTTATCACACAGTTGTATACTTTGAGTTTGAATGGTACCTTTGTTTGCACCAGTATTTGTTTCAAATTTGAATGTTGGTGAACTGAGATGTTTTGGTTTCTTTTTTTGCAGATTTGTTGCAAAGTGAAACTCATACACATATAGATATTGAAAATAAATATGACAAATAGTGGAAACAGAACAATGTTGACATTAATCACAGGACATTTCATTCATATGCTTTGCTGATAAATATAGAAGTTTATTTAGATAAACGTGATGCAAACTGTGAAGTAAACAACTCAGATCTGGCCTTTATTTGCTCACTGGTAATATTCTGTCATAACAACAATATGTTAGGTAATTATTTAATTATTTAGAAGTCAATTATTAGTCAAAAAAATAATAAAAAATGCAAAAAAATGCTGGATTCGTCGTGGATTTGTCATGGATTCTTCTTGGCGTATCCTGGTCGAATCCACAGTGTCGAATCAAATCCAAGGCGAATCCACAGACCAGATTTCGTACCCTGCCCGAATTTGTATCGTACCGTACCCGAATTGTGAATCTGGTACGAATCGAATCGTATCCAAAGGCTGGGAGTGGCAAATCGGTAACTTAGCATGGAAGCAATATATGTGTGAATTTACTACAAATTACAAAACAAAGCAAAGGTAGAAATTCTAAGGAGAATGTTCCTTTTGTTGCACTGAGATTGTTAGCTTAGTTAAGATTAACTTAAGAATGAATGGGCAATCGGTTTGAGTGCTACATATATGTCACATGCTGCACATGCCATATGGATGAATTGACTCCAAAACAAAGCAAGCATAGCAAGCAAAGGTAGAAATTCTAAGGAGAACGTTCCTTTTGTTGCACTGAGAGTTGTTAGCTCAGTTAAGAATGAATGGGCAATTGGTTTGGGTGCTATATACATGTCACATGCTGCGCATGCTTTTATTTCTCTAGATTCACAAGATGCAGATAAGATTTTTTATAGGCAATGATAATGCTTTGATTCAAAATAAATGACAATGAATGTGTTCAAGGTAGAATCTTTCATGATGTCAAATTTACTTTAGGATATAAATAATAAAACTAATCTATGTTTAGTTGTCTAAATAACTAAACCAAAATAATAAAGTTAAGTTCTTCTATGAGAACTATGTTTAGAAACTTGGATTATTGACTGTCACTGGTCTTTTAGATCAAATTTTGTGGTGAATTCATAATAATAATGCTGCATGTGGTAATTGGTCATAATGACAGGGAATATGAATTGTGACATAGGCAGCTTGGGGACTTAAATTGCAAATTGATG